>CAIGQW010052810.1:7741773-7774126 GCA_903798125.1 Danio choprae
TATATCTTTTTTATACAAAAATAAACTAGTTAGATATATCTAAAATCAGAGTGAATACATTCAGTGGATTAACTGCATCTTTCCATCATCCCAAAAGTCGACGAATACACAGAACACGACGTCACCAGACGGCGATTAAATTACAGGTATAACTCTGGAGGGAACGATTTGATTTTTTTCCAAGGAGCAATTTTTCAAATCTCTTACCTCTTTCAAGCAGCCCATAAAGTTGTTGCTGACGGGTGATCCAGGCAGATCGGCAGTGCTGGGACTACCGCCAACATAGAAAAAGTCATCCGAGCCTAGCATGGTGTAGTCCTCTTGCGTATATCCAGTGGTGGTCAGAATCCCATCCACGGATATTGTAACCTAGACAACAAAGCACAGGGAAAGGACACGCTATACTCACATATAACTTCAATACTGTTACAGGGCTTTGGTCCCCCTCGTAAGGATTTGAATGCTTGGATTTGTTTAGATTTCTTTTTCCTTTTGTTCTTATTTATGCATTTATTTATTGCTTTTCTCTTTTTAGTGATTTCAAATGTGAACCCATTTTCATGTCTGTTTCAAGAATTCTTACTTGTTACTGGTTTAACTTTCTAGATTGATGTGTTAACTTCTAGTAAAGTCATCTGAGGAAGTCTGCGGCACATTAGCCCAGGCTCAAAGTTAGCGGTGCCACTTAAATCGAGCACACAAAAGTAAATCAGCAGACACAAAAATGGTGTTAGTAGTATGTGTGTTTCTGAGAGTTAGTATCGCTTGAATCCAGTGCGTGTGAGTAGTTTTCAGCAGTTTTCAATGTTGTTTGTATGAGGAAAAAACAAATGACACAGCGTGCTAAGAGGTTAGAAATGAAAGCACAAGCAAAAATCTCTCACAGATCTGGTTGAATGGACGCATGCTTCGTTATCCCTCCCTCTCCGCATGCAAAACAATGCTTGGTTAGAGAGAACAAATCGTCTCACAGGTTAGATGGGTGTTAGAGAGAGAGAGAGAGAAGGGGAGGGAGAAGGACACAAACACCACGGACGGACGGACACAGCTCATGAGAAGACCAATCACAGTAGAGGTGCCGCATGCAGAAGCGTGTTCACATGAGAAAAAAAGCAGACGAGATGACCGGCCACCCATGCCAGCCTCAAATGTTACTGATGGAGCAGAGGTGTTAGTACACGGGGTGGCCAGGATGCACACCATGCTGAACAACGGGGCCTCAAAGCTAGCTGGACCAATGAAAAGGCTCAGAGCCAGCCAGCCGAGACCAATCGGTGGTGAGCAAAACCTTATGCAAAAGAACCCAGGAAACCAAAAAGATGCAAGATAACCTAACAAAAGTCAAATAAAAGTAAAGGAAAAAGGAAAACGATGGACGGGACAAAAAGAGCTGAGGAAACCCAACTAATGAAAAGAAAAGAAAAGGGGAATTTGGGCAGGGCAGGGGAAGTAAGCGTAAAGAGTACCAACCGCATTTTCCCCCTTTTTTTGTTTAGTATTGATGTCTACGATTCAAAAAAAGGAAAATAGACACACGGCAAACCCAAACTAAGAAACAATTAGAATGATATCTACCGAACAATGTAGTTTGTTTACCATAGCGTGTCCAATGCCTGAGTGCTTTGTGGAAAAGGGGGGAGAAAGGAAATTAAAAAACTGTGAACAGAACACCGTTCCTCAATCAAAAAAGATGGTCTCTTGCCAAGGTTAGTACATCAGCGTTGCAAGTTAGTAAGAGGTAACAGGTTAGTAAATGACACATTCCATGGATGAAAGGTTAGTTTCTTTCCCCAAAAGCAGGTTAGTAAACATTTAAAAAGGGCAAAAGAAGAGAAGGAAAGGAGAAGCAGACGAGATCTGCACCGTGGAGTTCCTCTGGGACGAATCTAGTCTACTCTAGTCTTTTCCTATTCCTGGCACTCCGCTAACTTTACTGATGACAGAACGCACCACTGAGCTTTTTATGTTTACTGCCTGTCCTATCCAACTCTGTGCCACACTGCTCGGATCTTTCCCGAGTCTTGACACTTCAAACGCTGACAGCTGACGTACTCATGTAACCTAGTCAGAGGTGGCGCTATCAAACAGTGACAGTAAAATATGGATATGCTTGAATTTAAATATTAGTCAAGGAGAACAGGGTTATTGGTACGTTCAGTCATGTCTGGAAGCTGAATTCATTCACTTCTACATGAGTATTTTATTATAGCAAGAATTCTACTCTACGCTGCATAAATGAGAGGCTAGAACCTTCTAACAACCTTTAAACCCATCATTTGTAATTCTCAACTATGCGTGCATGTCTTAATTAAACAGTGTTAAATCTAGATTGAAGAATTAGTTTGGTGCTACTAATCGGAATGTATCCAATCTCCAACTCTGCCTTTTCTGCGCGGTTACCTGACGAAGGTTCCTGGTAACCTTCACATCATGCCAGGCATTGTCATTAAATTTCCCATTGACAGGCTCCACCAGGGCCTCGAAGGCCCCAGAGCCCAGGTTGATGACCAGCGAGACGGCTCCGTTCTTCAGCGCCAGGTTGACGTAGTCTGCAGATTTTCCGGTGTGAAGCATCAGTCCATTGCGCTGCAGGGTCTTGAAGGAGAGCGTAATCTCATCGCTACTGCTCTGGATGGGGTTCGGGGACAGATCGTAACAGAAATACTCCGAACCCTTGAATGTGGCCATATATTCTTCTCTCTCTGCAAGAACATGGAGAAAAAAAACAAAGCACGTAAGCTAAGGGTGATCAGTGATTTAAACTTTCAATTTACAACATTACACTTAAAGCACTGGTTAAATTAAACAAGTACACTTTTTTAAAATTAAAAGTCTATTCACTCCTCAAAACATCCCTTAAAAAAATCAATTCAGCTTTAATAAACTTTAAAGAACAAATGTTATTGGTTTTCACGTATCAAGCAAGCATGCTTGAGCTTTAGTGACCAAATATGAACACTGTAAACAGGTCTCATTACTGAATAAACTTTAAAATATATACATATTTTTATATTTCTTATTGTCACAGAATAATTGAAGTAAATGGCCTATTTTATGTTCTCTATATAAATGTTTTTGGGAAAACAGACATTCACTGGAGGATGAGAAATTGATCAGATTCGATAAAAAAATATCTTCATTTGTGTTTTGACAAGGAAGTAAGCAAAATCATGGAAATTTTCCCATTTCATATCAAACTAGAAAAGCAATACAGTGCAATGAAAAAAGACTAATTGAGCAAATACAGGGGTCAGTGACATGATGCTATTAATCTGTCCATTTATTCAAAAACACATAACAATGCAATTCATAAACCATAAGCTCTTGAATATATTTTTAGAAAATACATTTTATAGTATGAGCAAATGTAAAGTAAAAAAAGTCAGGGTAATGCAACATGATATTGATTGCAGCTTACTTAACCTAACATTATTAGTCGAAATATTACAATTTCTTAAAGAAAAACTGTAAAACTGCATATGAATATTTGAAAGCATCTCCTAAACCAACAACGGTAATAAGGCCAAACCAAAATGTGCTAGAAATAAAGGAAATAACATGAGAGTAAAGATCCACAAAGACCCTCATGACTGTTGTCAAGATGAATAAATCTCTTAAAATATCATATTGTTTGAACTTTTTATTATAAGGTAAGGTATAGTTCAGGTTGCAAAATGCCACGTGAAACTGCTGCCCCAAACCTTGATATTTATGGAATTACAATTCATGGCATTTAAAAAAAAAAAAATTAAATAAAAAAAATTTTGCTAGAAAATTTTTTAAAATATGCAAAAATGTGTTCATATTTTGTTGTATCTCATGACTGTTTTACATTCAACCATAGTTTAAACAAAGTAAAAAGCATGAGCATATATAATTTTTTGGATGCTCATTTATGTCACTGACCCTAAATGAGCACATGTAGCCCTTCATCACACATCACTTACCGTCCATCCACTGGCTCCCAAGCTTACAGATCACAAGACTTGCTATTTTTAAATTACCTACCTGTACAGAGCCAAAATCCAGCTCGAAGTCACACCAAAGAGGTCAAACGCAGCAGAAATTCACCACAATCAATCAGAGAGTGATTGGTTGCTGTCAGTACACACACACACACCTATGAGATTGAGGTCAGAGCCATCTTGCTCATAAATGAGAACCAAGGTCCTTGATAATGGTGACCATAAATAAAGCAGCCACACATATCAGGACATAATTACCAAATCAGTCAGCGAGACCCATTACTGTAAGCGCGCTGGCACAAAACCCAGGCACGCACACACTCTCACTCCTCTTCCCAATTGCGCAAACAGCTCCGACTGTCACCCAGATCCGAGTGTATTTTGGGAACTTGGTTAAAATATTAACTGAAGAGGCAGCCATTAATAACGTGTGAAGTTTTATCTTCACAGCTACCTTCTCCTTACCAGTAAACACAATTACATTATTACGGAGCAGAGCCAAGTCTACTTCTCATTACAAAAATTAATGCCATTAACAGGCAATTTACAGCAAGATTGAAACAAATTAGCATAAATCCAGGAATCTGCAACACAATTAACCTAACGCACCATAAGAGCAGCTCATTTGCTCTGGAATTATCAGGAATATACTTATGATAAACCCTGGAGATATCAACAAGGCTCATTTACTCCATCTCTTTCTCCATCCTTCATCACCCGCCCCGTGTCCACTGCGAGTTAAATAAGCTTTTCTTTTTTTTTTTGCCTCGGCTGATGAAGTGTGTATGTGTGTGTTTGTGTACAAAGAGCCAAAGGGTGGTGCTGTATCTGGCATTCTTCCACCTCCTCTATATACCACTGAGTCAGCTATAATGTGACTCAGTACAGGAAGGCGCCCACAGAGTAGCATGCTTTTGAGCCAACATGCACACACACACATCGTTTCACACAGGTATATATATATATTGGATGCCCAGAATAACTACAAAATGGCCTTCAAACCCCCATTCTGATGCCAGTAACGGAGTGTTTTATGAGTATTTTGTCGCCATCGGTGTCCGTTGCGACTCTCTCATCAGATTTGATCTCTGCAAATACTCTTACGGGAAATCAGATCTTCACCTTCGAGAGCAAATAACCAGGAAAGCTCATTTAAATACAGCATTACACCATTCGTTGGATAAAAATGACCTCCAATCACTCCTTTGCTCAGTAGCACATAGCAATTTGCTCTGATTTCTGCTTAACATCGTACATATTTTCTGTTCGTGTTTTAAAAAGCCACGTCCTACCTGTTTTTGTGATTTATTTTAGGCAGTGTCTATTTACACCACCCTTGGTAAAGGTTATTTTCTCTAACTGCCACTGCCCAGATAATTTACCCTTCGTACAAATAGTACATTACCTTCCATTTGCAGTTAATGCTAACAAGATGCTATTTGTTGCCATTTTCGTGGAACCTATATGTACTAGTACCTCTATTTCAATGTAAAGTACTTTTTTCCGTTGTGGTCCATTTTTATGTTACTCAATCTTCTAGCTTCGGAAACAGCTGTAATTTAATATTGCCTTCATTTTTCCACCATTTTTCACCGGATGTTTTTGATTGGTTAGACTTTTTGCATTTGGAATGAGCAACACCGCTTGTGCATTTGCTGTCAGGCTCAATATAATTGCCAATCCTGTATCTTTGAAAAACTGCCTGTTTGTAAGGCTTGCTTTTACATTCGCCAAACAATCCACACCCACTCAAGTTCTTTTATTTGCCACTCAAGTTATTCTTTTTTCTCATTACTGTCTGACATCAAATGCTGTATTTTTAGTCACTTGAAGATGTATACTGTACATCTGTGATGACCATTTCCTTTTGGAATATTAATGATTTCTCTGTTACCAAGCAGATGGTTCATGACTGAGGCAAACAGGGATGTAGCTAATATCATTGTTTTAAAATACAATAATTATACTGGATTAAACAATATAGCAGCAGCATAATGCAAATTTTAATATTCAGTCAGTGTCATGTTAATACAGTTACAATAAATGCAGTTGTCTTTATAAGATATTCCATAACTATCTTTCATTCTACTTCTATCTGTCTGTCTATAGAATATCTACAACACACACATGTTTGTATATGTGGTTTAGGAGGATTCTCCATAGATGTAATGCTTTTTACTCTGCAAAAATACGTGTATTATATTGCTTTACCCTACCCCTACCCCTAAACCTAACCTTTAAAGGAAACCTGTGAGACATTTTTTATGTCAAAAGACCCTGGTAAGTATGATTTTTACGCATTTTGATATTATGAGGACACAGGGCATGTCCTCATAAATCATCATAACACTGTGTAACACTGTTATACCAATGTCATAATACACATTTGTTTGTGTTAAGTGTTAAGCCTCGGACACACCAAGTCGACATATAGGAAATAGCAGCAACAAAAGCATGTCTGGTAATCAAAAATGTGTATTATAATTAGTTGCAAATATTTAAGAAATGCGATAAAATGAATGATGGTTGCTTTGTGTTTCTCATGATGTGCGTTGTTTGCTTATATTAGTCTTCAGTATTTTGTTTTACCGCCCTGATTTGTCACTGAATCACATCGCTCTCTCTCACTGACAGCAGACAGCAATTCTACATTTTCTTTGCCATGAGCCTGACAAGAATCGACGTATGGAACACTGACCAAAGGCCAAACGTTGGCTTGGTGTGTCCTGCCCTTTACACTGTTAAGCTATTACTAATAACATTAATTAAAATGTAGTTTATTCATATTATGGTAAAGCTAAATTTTCACATGCACTGCACCATTTAAAAATCATCTGCTATATATTTCAAAGTTGTACTTTTTTCAACAGTGCCATCTGTATAACAATATACTTGTCCTTATGGTAAGTTGGAATGAAATAAAAATGTACTCTTCTTTTAAAAAAAATTCTGCCCAGCTTTTGTCACCCATCTTCCAACAATCAAATTGGTTACCAAAGGACAAATACATGCACCTACATCATACATTTTTATCTAATTTCAGGACTGTTACATCACTTAATGTCTCCAAACTTTGCAGTGAACTCTTGGTGTTGGCTCTCAACGTGACGGCCAACATAAATTATAACAACAAAACCAGCTGAGAAGCACTGCTTTAGCTTCTGTTCGCACTTGTGGAGTGATGCCTGGTTTGCTGCTGACTGAGCAATTATCTCTTCATCAGCTTAAATTTAGACAGGAACGTTGGGGGCAGCACGTCTGCGGGCTCGTTACCTCAGAAGCTGCTACAGGCGACAGTGTGTGAGCGCCGAACACATTCACTCAAGCATTGAGAACTCCCATGCTACAGGAACACAAGCTGCAGTATGTTTTCCTGTATGGTTTCCCTCACACCATGAAGCTGTCTAAAAGAAGAGCTTTATGAAAACTGCAATCTGATGCCTCCCCAGTAAGGGTGGGATTTTAATAAAAACGTAAAAATAAAAATCTGACAATAGTGTCTGCCTTAATTTTCTGTGCTATGCTGCATGCAATGAACACATTATGACAGAATCTGTCTAATTAGCAGTGCTGCTGGGGTGGAAAATACAATAATATGTTTTTTTTTTTGCTCGTTTCTGTTCAACAGCAGACATCTTTTCTTATTCCATCTGACTGTTGTTTTTATGTTATTTAAAATGTGATATTTAAGAGCAAAGACAGTACAAAATTAATTGTGTAAATCACATTACCTTTACCAATTATACAGCAGCACAATCTCAAGGGGCCCAAGCAGCAACAAAGCCGATAAAGCTTCACTAAACAGTCAACATTATTAATTAATGCAAAACATAAAAATCATTCATTTGGGGCTCTATAAAACTACACCATATGACAGCTTAGAATAAAATCTAAATATGTTAAAGGGATCAAAAACTGCATTTTTTCCCATTTCTTCTGTTCTCTGGGGTCCACTTATAATGTTATCAATATTTGTACATAAAAAGATCATCATTTAGAAAAATATAGGCTATTTTCTGGTCACATATTATTTGACTTCCCTTATTAGAATACACAGTGTGGTGGGTTGTAGACTGAGAAGAACAGTTTTGCATATTTAAAAACTTTGGAAAAATGGAAAGGACAGCTGTGTGCCCACTGATGTACATTTCAGCATGCAAGTCTTTCACAGATGGACACTGCTGTGATTTAGGTTAAATGATCTGTAATAACAGCCCTGCATTTGCCTCACAATAGCTTTTCTAACAGTAGGCAAATTATTAAAGTCATCATGATACCTAAATTGACTTTTCTTATTTTTGTTTGTGGATTATTGCAGTATTTATTAATTTTTTTTTTAAAAAGGGCCTCACGGTGGCGCAGTAGGTAGCACAATCGCCTCACAGCAAGAAGGTCACTGGTTCGAGCCTCGGCTGGGTCAGTTGGCATTTCTGTATGGAGTTTGCATGTTCTCCCTGTGTTGGTGTGGGTTTCCTCCGGGTGCTCCGGTTTCCCCCACAAGTCCAAAGACATGTGCTATAGGTGAATTGGGTAAGCTAAATTGTCCGTAGTGTATGAGTGTGAATGAAAGTGTATGGATGTTTCTCAGTGATGGGTTGCAGCTGGAAGGGCATCCGCTGCGTAAAACATATGCTGGATAAGTTGGCGGTTCATTCTGCTGTGGCGACCCCAGATTAATAAAGGGACTAAGCCGAAAAAAAGAAAAAAGAAAATTTTTAAAGCACTCTCATAATCAAAATGACTGTTCCTTTTCCTTTATCAACATCTCTTCCTATCTCTGATGATGTTTCACTGGGTTACCTGCCACTCAAACGAGATCAACCAATAGCAAACCACATCCAATCAATTCTCCCTGTACAAAAACAAGTCGCCCTCAATATTTGATCTCCTTCGAGAAGCACTTTCACTGTAATAAATGTCATAAGAAAAGACTCTTTCTGTAGAAAAGACTACTTCTGTTCAGACTAAACAGGCATAAACTGTCAAAGCTGTCTACGGTGTGTTTGCTCACAGTTATATGAAATTAATATGTGAGAAAATGCAAAGCTATAACCCTAGCTCACCCGCAGAGAAACACTACACTGCCATTGACTAAACTGTAAATGATACACCTGTCAATTTTGTACCTCAGTGGCCACAGCCAGCCCGTGCATTCATTTCATCTGTATGCTTTGATACTTCCTCTCTTTGGGTTTTAGCCAAATGTCCTTTATGGGCTCTCTAGAGGTATGTTATGGCGAACCACATATAGCTTTACCACCATGGCCCCATTCACGCTGTAGGGAATACAAGAGCGGAGATAAACGACAGTAGGGCTGAAAAGCAGACTGAGGCTCTGGGCACAGATAAATCTAGTGGGAGGATACACTTCTTCAAGCTGGTCCACTAGATCAAGATTACTTACAAACCGATTCGAGTAATAGCTTAGCCACTTGTATTTTATCTGCTTGAGAAGAGGGTGTGGGGTTGTTTTATTTAATAATGAAGACCAACTAGACCACTGCATTAAATCAGGTATCTCTAACATTGTATAGACACATTAGGCCTCATTTGTGCAATTTGAGCAAAACGAATTTGTGTAAATCCTTTATAAAGCTGTTCTGATGTTTGTATTTTACCAATGCTAGCTAGTACATTTTTTTTTTTTTACATCTGCTCCATACCATGTGTATATGTTGTCTATAACTTCTGTTCTTTTTGGCAAACAAGAGTTGATAACTTCAAATTTGGGTAAAACATAGAGCTCATACTGTCACTTTTTACCCAGCTATTCAATTAATAGAGGAGGTACTGGACAAATACACATATTGCACTTGTATAATGACTTAACAATAAAAGAAAAGTAAATAGTACTGATTACATCATTTTAATATTTAGTAATATTCTACAAAATTAGACACTAGTAATATGCTATTGCTGTGAATTCCAAATCATAGTAAACAAAATGTCTGGAAAAACACTTTGTCACCAAAACATTCTCAAATGCCACCAGCGGCTATTTTCAGAAAAGAGCCCGGCATTTTGAAGCTGGCTAAAATACATTGGTGGACCTGCATTAATTGAATATTTATTTTTAGGCAAATTGCCTATTAGACTCTTTGCATTAATGAAATATACTAGAGACAAAGCATAGAAGGGAATCCAGAATATTACACTGTGTTTCTGGACATATAACTTATGCAGTTGCACTGTAAAAAGCGACTAGTTACTTAATTTAAAAAAAGAGTAAACCCATAACTTGGAACTGTTAAGTTGACTTAATTTTTATAGTTATGCACATAGTTTATTTACTTAATTGTTTTCAAGCAACAGATGATTAACTTTTATAGTAACTAATGTTTTTACAGTAAAGTCAACTAATCACTTTTTGCAGTGTGCAATTCATAGGCAGGAAGTGTCCACATGCCCTATTTACGAATCATTGGAATTCGTTAATATACACTTTTAACAATCAAATCTAATGTTTTATGAAGAGTTTGTAAATCCAAATAACAGTTTTCTGGGAGGTCTGTTTTACATGCAAATCACTCAATTTACTCATATTTACATTTAGTCATTTAGCCGATCCAGGCTCATTCTGAAAATAAACCGCTATATACATTTCTGGAGACCGCCAAATACCTTCAAGGAGGTACGTTCTTTTGCAGTTTTTGTTTTCGCAAATCCACCAGAGGCCGCTGTGTACCCTTTTTGAGATCTCAAATTTATCTCGCGAGTGCCATTTGCGCCTGCTGCTCTTGCGTAAATTCACTAGAGGGAGCTGTGTACACTTTTTGAGATCTCAAATTTCTCTCGCGAGTACCATTCTCGCCTGCTGTTCTTGCGTAAATCCACCAGAGGCCGCTGTCGACTGATAAATGACTGACTGACCCAACCAATATTGTTTCCAAAAGCACCGATAGACTCGACCTTTTCCTAAACCCAACTGACAGTTTTAAAAAGCAATCCAGAAAAATAAAAACCCTCACCTGATTTTTATCACGTTTTAAAATTTTACCACACTCTCACCCTGTTATTTACTTGTTTATTTTATTTTTTGGCTTCTGTTTTTGTCTTTCTGGAATCGTTCTTCGAAACCCATCAACTTCTCTCTGCGTCTCAAATCCGCCGACGTACATGGCGAGCTAACTGGACAAACTGGTAACAGCGGGAAAGCCATCCATTAGGAGGTAAGCAGTCAACTGATAAGCACGAAATAGAACAGCGCCATACCACCCTGTAGCATTCATTTTAAAGACAAAATGCAGCCATATGTACTTCTGGCAACATAATTCGCTATCTCCAGAAATCTATATAGGGCTACGTTTTCAGAATGAGCCTATGTTGCATTTAGCAGATACTTTTGTCCAAAGCGAATTGCAATTGAGGAGGCATTCAGCAAATCAACAAGAAGAGGCAATACACACTAGTGCCAATATTTAGGCATGTTTCATGAATGAGGTCCATTGGACCATTATTTGTTTTTTAAATGTTTAGAAGAATGTAGAGGCTCACAATAGAGAATGTATAGGCTCGTTGAATGTGTCACGAAGAGATATTTTGCTTAATATCCTATTTTGTCTTTTATGCAAGAAAGAAAGAATAACATACTGGTTTGAAATGAGCTTGCCGTTTCTATTGTTTTCTAAATAAAAACTTTGCTGCTTTGTGAAGAAACTCCTTTTGAAGCTCTTGGAAATTCTGAAGTTGCAAGGCTTTCTGGGGAGAAGCAGAAGCAATTAAGTAAGCTCATATTACATGCATGTATACTCGCACATTTATTTCTCTCTCTTCTATAACACATCCAAGTCTTCTATCATTTATCACCTGCCTTCACTTCGCCTCGCTCCATTTTTCACACCTTCTCTCACTGAGCCTCCAGCCTTAAATTTCAAGCAAAGCATAGTTCTCCACAGCAATTTGTAGTAGATGTAGTATGTCCCCAAACAATTTGCACAAATATGTGGATGTGTGTGTTGTTTGTATGTTTATTGTGTGTATACACTCACCTCGCCTCAAAGGATTAAATGTAATCTGCTGACAGACTCAAAATGTGGCATTGGTTTACATTAGGTACTGTATACGGTTCTGTACTGTAAATTGGATCAAATAACCAAGGGGGGATATGAAGATGTTTTTTTATTATTATTAAATAAATGCTCTTCTTTTGTAACTTTCTATTTATTTATTTATTTATTTATTTATTTATTTATTTATTTATTTATTTATTTATTTAGAAAGAAAGAAAGAAAGAAAGAAAGAAAGAAAGAAAGAAAGAAAGAAAGAAAGAAAGAAAGAAAGAAAGAAAATAAATTCTTTCCAATAATGGTAATAATAATGGTTTTTAGAGAAGCAAATCAGCTTCATCATTAAAATTACTGTTAATCATATGATAAATGATCATACTTTAAGACAATGACAAAATGATGCTATTATATTTTAAAATGCATTAAAACATAAGGCAGTTATTTCATATTTTAAAAAGTGTATTTTATTAAAAGGATGTCTGGTGAGCATGAGAAGCCTTCAAAAATATTAATGTTTTATTGTCATTAAATAAATATACATATTTTAATAATATTTAATAATAAATCTGAAGTTAAAGTATGATCATGTGCACCTAAAGACTGGAAAACTTATGCTGAAAATGTGAAAGGGCTTCACCAATGTAGGAATAACCTTTAATTTAAAAGTGAATAAAATAATTATATAATGAAAGATTATTACAAATTGTAATACAATGTTTTTTTACAATATTTATGTTTTTACAAATATACATTTGCAGGAGCACGAGAAGCATTATTAAATCAATAATTTCATTTAATAATATTTAATTATAATCTGAAGTTAACGTTAACTTGTAAACAGACAGTTTTAAACTTTAAGATTAACATTTTATTATCAGATAATTATTAATGTTGTCTAAAGTAACACGGTAATAATTTTGGTGCATGCCTATAAAACAATTTTATGTTTCAGTTTTTTTCTTATTAATATAAGTTAATGCACTGTGTGTTACCATGAACTAGCAATGAGCAACTTTATTTCCATTAAATAATGTTAACGAAGATGAATACATACTGTACTGTAAGAAATGTAGTTCCTTGTTAGTTTTTGGTAGTATATACAACATTATTGTAAAGTTATTACAATTAAAATGTAAAATCATCTAACATACTATGCAAACCGTATGTAAAGAGAGGTATAATGAACACACGTGTACCTCAACTATACATATACAGTGTATAGGATCTATAAGAGTAAAGGAGAGTAAAGGTCTAAGTGGCTCCCAGCGAGCCGTGCACTCTCTCAGCTGGCTTGTTTTGCCACTGGAGATGATAGCATAGTGAGTTAATGAGAGCAGCTCCGAAGCCGCAGCCGAGTCTCAATCTAACAACGGCAAGAAAAACAACAGGAGTGACAACAACAGAAGATAATAACACCGCAATTACCCAAGCTAAATATATACCAGGGGCTATGGACCGTGGACAGCAACGATACCATTAAACTGACTCTGAGGTCTAGTTAAGCTGCCAGTGAGCACTTTCAGCTACTAAGAAGTGCCTCGAGTACATCCACTGCATCAACTGACATAATAGAAATACACATTGTCGGTGAGCAAGAAACTATTTCGTCCATGATTCCAATTAATTTTCCTCTGTGATGCTTTTTTTTTTTCATTCCAAATGTTCAGACGGAACACTATATTACATGTGACAAGTTTATTCAGTCTGCTTAGCCGCTCCGACCTTGATAAGGCCAGTTATCAAAATTTCTCCATCTCAGAGCGCAGCCGAGAGCCGTCAAGCTTTTCTGAGCCGGCGCTACAGAGGAGCGTTTCACACTTGACTAGCCACAGATGTGTTTTGTGGAATATTGATTTATTGTTTGATTGATTATTCCTCACATCATAAATCTGCCGGTGAATGGGATCAGACGGCGAAAGATACAAAAAGCACAAAAGACTGGCTGGCTCATTATTTCCGATGTCGAGGCGGCTACTCAAATTACAGTTTCTACAAAATGGCAGCATGATCCATTTTGGGGGGTGGGGGGGTTTTTGATTCGTTGTCTGTTGAGTGAAGAGCTCACATCTGATGAGCAAAAAAAAAACACAGAGGGTTTGGAATATCATCAGGCATAAGAAAAAAAACTATGTCTTTCTTTACCACATCAGAGGATGGAAATATATGATTTATCACAATGAAATATGAAATATAAAATATGTTTAGTCTATTTAATGCTATGTATGCAGAGAAAATAAGAGAGCACTATGCCACTATAAATATGCCCGTTTATAATTTTGTGTTTGACTCAAATGTCATTTTTGTTGTATTAGACATTAAGAAAAAGTACTTTAGTAACTTACAGTAAAAGTGTATTAATACTGTAAATATTGTATTTACTTTCTTAATGAATGCTGTAGCATACTGTAATAAGTGAACTGATAAATACTTCAGTTTTTTACTACAGTAAACTGGGGTGTATTGTTGTATAATATACCTGATTGTGGAAAACTTAGTACAGTATTGGATAATTTGTATATATTACTATAGTTATTATACTACCATAGCAACTGTAGTATTTACTGTAAATTGCTATAGTATTTGTAGTTTCATGTGGGACATCTTTTAAGGTCTTTTAACCCTAGGAAGGTGTTGAGCCAAAACGTGTGCTTTTTTATCTTCGAAGAATGTGAAATAAAGAACTAGAAAGCAGTTACTTAACGAGTGTGGATCATGACCATTTGAGTCAAATTTAAAATAAAAATATAATTTACAATGCTTTTCTCATACACTAGCAAAAAAAAGACATTTTCATTTTTAGACAATACAATACTAATATATTTATATTTTAACCTCAGAAATTAAAATTCAATATTTAGTGGAAGAACTCTGATTTCAATCTTAGAGACTTACAATCTCAGAGGATGCAAATATATGATTCTTTCTCGTGCAACACACACAATTTTTTTTTATATATATATTTTGGCAACCGATCTTATATAAACATCAATCACAGATTTTCATAAAAAAAAGCAAAAAAGCAAGAAATTTGTGCTTTTTCCATGTTTGAAAATGCATTCACTGACAATTAATTAAATGCAAGTTTCCTAGCTGCAGTGTTTGCGAACAAAAAGTCTGATTATTATTCTGAGAAATGGCACTATTAAATGCCTTCCTATATTCAGCTGTGACCAGACACCTTTAGCTAAACGATCCAAACACATATCTCTCAAAAAATAGCCGTGAATCTGTGGAACATGCAGCGCGAAGTCACAACTCACTTCAAAACGCTCTATCCACCTCCACAGCACCTCATTACTGCCTTTCTTATGCAAATGCGAGGAGACAAACTGGCGTCACACAGACACGCAGCCTGCTGTCCTACAGGCATCTCTGCCTTTCCTAACGAATCCGTCTCAACTTTTGAACTGCTCTCTCTCTCTCTTCTCCAGGTGTGGAGCCTCAGCGTTTTTTTTTTTTTAACACTACCATTTTCTAGGACACCACATTAAAATCGAAGAAGCCTGTGGTTGAGTGACATCAAATCTTAAGATCTCATCTCAGTTTCATACAGGAGAAGATTCAGTTCATCTGGAAACCAGCCAAGGAGATGAGAGAAAACAGATTCTTCCACTAACGCATATTTATTTCACAGCTCTTCTCGAGAAACCCAGGCGGGCACTTTTATTTTGGAAAGTCCTTCTCCATGCGTTGGGACCTGTCCGACCTGTCAGAGCCAGCTACCTCTCTGGAGCATCAAACCAGCAGCCAACCCTCTCACTCAGTCCCTGCCATATGTCCCTGTGTTCTGCCAATTCTTTGCACACAAGACCTCAGAGCACCCCATTAGCAAAAGTGAAATATAGAGAGAGAGAGAGGGAGAGAGAGAGAGGAAGGAGAGAGGGTGAGATACAGCTATAAACATACATCGAAAAGCAAAGGTGGAGAGATGGAGATCAGCAGAATAAAAAGAGCATCAGAGCAAAAGTAGAACAGAAACAAGCTGAAATGGAAAAACTGTGAAGATCAAGACAGGAGAGGAAGATAGAGGTTACAGAAACAGTTTGAAGGAAAACTAAATCATTATGATTTGTGATTTTTTTCTTATTTAAAAGAGCGGGACAACTGCCATCCAAATGATTGAGCTAACTATACTGGTTTTGCTGTGAGCTTTTATGTCACTACAAATGAACTGGGTTTTGAGAGTAACTTATGTGTGGGCTCTGTTTATGCTAGCTGTGCTTTAAAAGAATAATGTATTCTGGAATTAAGACTATACTGTTAGCAGAGCATGTTTGTGATTCACTAAACCAAACTGACCCATTTGAATAATTTTATTTGGGAATCTGAGTATGTTGGATGATCTGTATGTTTCTGATTCACTGAAAAGAATCTGTCCATAAAGGTTAATAAACTGAGAATCGAATTATACTGGATGCACTGATTGACAAAAAGGATCATGCTTTTAAGAATCAATTATTTAAAAGCTGGACTACAGTATACCGGTTGCAATGAATGTTTTTGATTCACTCAAAAGAAATGGTTCATAATAGTCAGCCCATTGTGAATCAGACTACTCTGGTTGCATTGTATGTTTTTGATTCACACACAAAAAAAGAAACTGTTCATGAGTCTATTCCAAAGATTGGATTACACAGGTTGCACCGTATGTTCTTTACTCACAAAAAAAAAGCTTTATTAGAGTCTTTTATTTTAAAAACTGGACTACACAGGTTGCACCGTATGTTCTTTATTCACACACACAAAAAAGGTTCATAAGAGACTTTTATTTAAAAACTGAACTACTACTAGGTTGCATCGTATGTTTTTGATTCACTGAAAAGAACTGGTTCACAAGAGTTAGTCTATTGGGATGAAGACAACAGTTGTTACACTATTTGATTGACTTAAAAGAACTGGCTCACAACAGAGTCATTTAATCAAGAATTGAACCTAAATGGAAGCAAAGAATGTTTTAAAATAAGCTATTTTTCTAAAGAACCGTGTGTGTGTGTTTTAATTTGGAATTTGACTACACGGGTACACTAAAAGGAATCAGTTAACCAACAATATTCTTACACACACACGAAAATGCTGTTTATGACCAACAAAGTCAGTTAGACTGTCATAGAGGTTTGGACTTACAATAGCTTGAGAAATGACAGAACGTTTGTTTTTGGGTGAACTGTTCCTAAAAGAAAAACAAGAGCTGGGCGTGTAAAGACTGTCAAGATTCCCACGGACAGAAGGATAGAGTGTGAGAGAGGTGTTCTTTGTAAACTCAGCCAGAGCTCTGTGTTGGATGAGTGTAATTTGATGTTATCGTCAGACCGTGAATGTGGATACATGGGTCTGTGCTGATATTGAATAACAGCAGGGAGGAAAGCTCTGAATCTCAGCACTCAGAGTACTTCTCTCTCTGCTCAAGCTCTCCAGCATGGACGCAATATGGCATGTAGGCTATACGTGCCAGAACAGCCTCACAACTGATCAATGCACACAAGTACACATACACTTGCGTTCATTATAGACCTTCCCATCACAGCAGAGATTGCTTATACAGCCAGCATGCAGTGTTCTCTCATCCCTGCTGCATATCAATGCCATTATCTCAGACCTGTATTTTCCAGCACTTTCCAGATCGCTAAAGTAAGCTCGGTTTGGCACTGCATGGAAAGCTGTCCTCTCAGCACTGGTGTATTTTTAGAAGCTTGAATATGGTAACGTAACGCAGCTCTCTGCTAGCATCCGTCTTTAAATGCATTTCTCTGCTTTCGTCAGTCAGACTTTAGGTTATCGATCCTCTATATTTATGCTCTCTCACAAACAGGTCTGTGTAAGGTAACCACTAATGGAGTGACCACATCGTTTGTACCGTTTCTCCCAGGTGTGAACCTCAAAGAACTGCCACCATTTCTTCTCTGCTTTCGTTCAGCTGACTGCATTTCATAAGCAAGAGTCAGTCTAGCTTACAGGCTAGCTCACGTTGCAATAACAAAATGGCAGTTGTGAAAATGGCAGCTATGTTTGCCAAAAGCGCTGTTCTTGCTGTGGTGATACTCAAGCCAACAGCATGACTATGATACTACTTTTGCACAGGGAAGTTATTATTGCCTAAAGTAGTTTTTATGCATTATATATATCAAGCTGTTTTGCTTATTTTTGCCTGGCCATTTAAAATAGCTCCAAATAAAGCACAGTAATAGGAAATGGTTGAGTAAATTCATTGAGTCATAAATAAAAAAAAAATTACATTCTCTAATAAATCCTTATTTGTGATCTGAACACTTGAGGCTAATTCTGAAATGCTTCAATACAATATAGTAAGTGAAACATATAAGTAAAAAAGTATAATGTTGTTTCATCGTGATGTTCATTTAAAAAGCATTGTACTTCACCTTCCAGCAACACCATCAATCGCTATGGCATATTCTTGTGATTTGGAGGAATCATGGCTTTATAGAGAGCTCTTAAGGGAGGGTGGGATCATTTATGTTGCTATTGATTTAAGACAGTGAGACCTAAAGAGGTAGTTCACCCCAAAAAAATTATTCTGCCATCCTTTACTCACCTTTCAATCAAAACAGTATTTGAGTTGCTTTCTTTTGCTCAACACAAAAGAAAATACTTTGAAAATGCTGGTAGCTGACACACATTGACTTCCACAGTTTTTTTCACCCTACTTATTCTTCCTCCCACATGAGGGAGAATGAATGATGAGGTAATTTTCAATTTTGGGTGAACTATCCGATAGTTCACCCAAAAAACAAAATGACCTCATCATTTATTCTCCCTTTACTGGTTCAAAACCTGTTTGAGTTAAGATGTTTTGAAGAAGGCTGGAAACCTGTAACCATTGGCTTCCATAGTATTTGTTTTAATTATTTTTTTGTTTTCAGCTTTCTTCAAAATGTCATATTTTGCGTTCAATATAAAGAAACTCATAAAGGTTTATAATCTTTGGGTGAGCTATCCCAATAAGTGTAAATTCTTCCTAAGATTTTTTTGTAAATGTAGTAAAATGTATGCTTAAAGCCAGTAGTGAAGCAAAAACAAATACTCAAGACATTCTTATATATATAATATATATTATACAATTTACCTCTTAATAATATATCAGTGATTCTTGTTTTTGAGGATATTTAAATTTCACTATTCCAAAAGAGAAGGCTTGTGAATCAGACCTTCTTAATAAAACCGTAGCTGCGCGTGTTTCCTCTTTCTCTCCTCTCACAGAAAGTGTGCACACTACTGTCGCTCCAGTAGCCATTTTACAATCCATGATGGAAGACTTGCCGCTTGGAACTGCAGCGCTGCACACTGCTTCACAGCGAGACGGCACCACCCGAACACACTGCAAAATGTGATTAACACATCAGTGTGCTTTACACATGCGCCTTTCTCCTCCCATTCTCCAGAGAAACTACAGTCTGGGGAGGGAACGAGGGAGGGAGGTTGTCGGCGAGTCCCAATGGTAATTGTTGGTGCAGGGGAAAACAAGAGCAGGTTGAGACAGTTTGGGAAGGGACATGCACCGCTCATTTTTCTGTGCGAAAGCTCCCCTCCGTGCTTACCAGATCAAAGAAGGGAATTTAATAGACCACCCATAGAGTGAGATGACAGCAAAGACAGGACACGGGACAGCGCTGCTTCAGAACGACGTAACAAACGCAACAGAACGTTCTCCCACCTGAAGACATCAAAGTCTTCCTGTACCTTATGGTGGATCTGAAACAAATAGTTCGAGCACAGAATACCTTTCATATCCATACGCCAGCCGAGACAAACAAGACGATTACGATCAGGTCTGCAACTCCTCCTCCTGAACGCCACGGTAATCAAATTCTCCACAGCATGAAGACCGAAAGCAACAAAACGCCCCGAAATGATAAATAGGAGAGCGTGTGAGCTTGGCAGGAAGACTAAACGACGAGATGAGGCAGTAGAAAGCCACGACGTCCTCAGGTAGAGGTTCAGTCTCACTCACTCCGGGCCCCAGCTTGCTCCATCTCCATATATGCAGACGTAAACACACGTAAACAGCTCAGCTAGGGCTTTATGAATGACTCCTGATCCATAAACACACACAGCCAGAGATGAGCTGAGGGAGCAGCCCTGCCTCTCACTGATAAGCCCCTCTTCCTTCTACCTTCTCTTCATCTACATAATTCTGCCTCTGTAAAATATGCAATTGTTCATTTCATGCCTCAAGTGTTTACGTGGTTATATAAGTTAAAGAGAGAGACTGGGGCTTCTCTGTCTTTACTTCTCTCAATCTCCTCGTCTTTAATTTTCTCTCAGCCACTTCATTTCATTTTTTTTCTATTGCTTGCTAGAATAAATCACAGAGCATCTGAGCACCGCAGTCGACCAGGCTCGGGGACTGACAGAATATTTGGTGTTACGTAATCCAGGATATAAAAAAGGTATCTCTATTTTCTTAGAATTACATTAAAATTACATAATCAGATTATACTTACATTTAAATTGCCATTTTTTTTTGTATAATGAAAAAATAAAGTACCCCGGCTGGTAGCAGCACGCTTGACTTATTTTGGCTCATCTCTCCTACTCTCACTGAAAATGAACTGACTTAGCAGGTAACTTTTCCAATCTGATTTGTCCCCAGATGTGCAGATGACAACCTATCCAATGCCATTCTGGCCAATCATGCACAAATCACTGACACATACCAAAAAGATCAAATAATGCTACTGTTGTATGTCAGTGACTTTTCAGAATAGGTTGTCATCTGCACATCAGCCAGTGATTATACAGTATACACACACTTCTCTAGCACATGGAGTAAGTAATTTTGGTTTGTTGGTATTCAGAACACTAACAAATGAAACACAAAGCACTTTGCTGTAGTTATTATTGTTCTTCTTTTATATTTACATGCAGCCTTTAGGTATTAATGTCCCAGATGCTATTTACATTCTGTTATTTGGATTAGTTTATTTGTAGACATTTGCACATTTATGGGGCCAGTAAGATTTCATTTATTTCTTTATCATGTTCAGCAAAGACACGGACAATATTTTTTCATCAAATAAAAACTAGCCCAGAATGAGGGTTATCTTTCAAAAATGGGTTTCTATACTAATGACATAAAATAGCACTGGTATGCATACATTAAAAACAACAACAGAGTTTGCAATATAGAAAAAAAATGTCACTAGCAAATATTTCAGATTTCTTTTCATGTTTTTACTAGAAATCTGAGAAAATGGTTACGTGAACAAACAATTTGAGGCAACAACTGCATTTTAATAATGATCCATACAAAGCAGCAACATACATTATAATGGGTAGATTTAAAATAAATTGTATCTTTTCAAAATATGAAGTGAAAAAAAATCTGACTTTGTGAAATTATGCTACATACATACTGACCTACAGCGATAGACATGCGGGTTAAAAGTACAGATTCATTCTCTTCCAGCAGGTGGCGCATGTAAAACTGCAGAAGTAACGGTGTTTCCTCACTTACTATAAGCAGGCAGCTGCTCTGTTCATATGTAATATGGATTATACATAGATAACCTAAAAAGAAAATATCGTCTAAACCAGGGGTGCCCAATCCTGTTCCGGGAGATCTACCTTCCTGCAGAGTTCATCGGCAACCTTGATCAAATGCACCTGTATTTATTTACCAAGTGCTCCTTTAGATCCTACTTAATTGGTTAGTTAACTTAGTTGTTTTTGATCAGGGTTGGAGCTAAACTTTGCTGGAAGTTAGATCTCTAAGAACAGAACTAGGCACCCCTGGTCTAAATGTTTATTTTACAGTATGTTCAAAGTTGTTGAAGTGTAGTTTGTATACAAATTCATGGTTTCATTTTTTTGCCAGTCAATCGGTGCATCTCTAATCACAACTCTATGTTGATCTTTCGCATTATTACATGTATGAGGCAGAGGAAGTTCTGTAGGAAACGTAGGCATGGCCTACTTCATTCCAAGCTTCTTTTTTCAACAAAAGTTCATAAATATTGTTATGAACTTAGACTTTATTACAATACAAAATTCATTTGATTTTTTTGTTCTATATTTAATTGAATTCCAATCAGATCTGCACAATATGGTCTAAAAGCATTGCTAGATCTCTCTTGAGTCATATTTCATTAAATGTTTCTTTGAAACAGGTACAGTATCTTGACAAAATGTGTTATTGCAGTAAAATGTTGCAGTACTGAAATGAGTCTTATATCTCAATCAGCCATTTTCTTGGGTCAATTCGACTCTTTTTAACAATTTCTAACTTTTAAGTTAGACTTTTTTAGGACAGAAATCCATTTATGAAACAGCCCTTCCATCTCTGCGGTCATCTGGGAATGTTACCTGCACAGCATGGCTCTCCGGTTGGATGGAAGGTGACCCGGCTTGTAGCCTCTGCGACGCACACGTTTCTAAAGTGACTACAGGCTGTGCTAACACATGCTTCACTGCTCAACATACACACACGAGCACGGCCCCCGTCACTTATCTCATCCCGCATGGCTGCTCTGCGAACAAAATCGCTCTTCTCTGTCACAGTTTTCAAGTTCCTCCATTCTCTCCTGTCAACTCCATCCAAAATAAATAAATAAATAAATAAATAAATACCACCCAACCAAAGGCGTGCATTTACAGATAGCACAGAGTCAAAAGACATCAGTGGCTTCATTCGGTGATTGGGCCACGACAAAGAGAAAGTATAGAAATCTGATATTCATCTCGCCTTCACAGAGAGCGCTTTCTGATTTCAGGGCACAAGAAATAAAAGTTATCTCTCACAGCACGCTTCAAATAGTATCCAATAAGAGCAAAAATGTAATTCCTACCACGGCCCCTGTAGGTTTGTGGCGAGTTTGCGGTCTTACAAATATTGGTGTATTTGTAATGGGAAAGCTATTATCTTGGTTCGGCTCCTGAGGCGAGTTTTTACTGCCAAGATGGTGGGGGGTGGGTGTCGGGTAAGGGGCTGATTTAATGGCATCCACTGTGAGTAACACTGGGTGTGGTAATCTCAACAGATGTCATTCCCTCGACAGCAATCATCACAGACGTGCAATCCATGCAACTGCAAGTATAATTCCATGACAGGTTGTCAGTCAAATATCAACTCTGCTAATATGAGCACGGGGAGGGAATGAGCAACTCCCTCATTTATCATGGTATGTTATCAAAGATCAGCATTGTCCTTCTGAGAACAAAAGAGAGAGAGAGATGGAAAGATCTAAGATACACAATTTACATCCCACCAGAGGCGATGGCAGATGTTTATCGCCATTCTGGAAAACATTGAGTTCTGGTGAATTACGCTATTTTGTTTGGACTTCAAAATAAAGTAAGAAAACTTTGCAGAAATGGAATAATAGGATGCAATAAAAATTTTACAACTACTTTAAATGACGTAACAGAAACTAATTTATCATCTAGCAGTGCTTTTTATTTAAGCCATGTAATAATAATTTAATTAATACATACATGCATAGTAAATTTATATGCTTCCTATTTGTACTTTACAGTTCAAAAGTTTGCTGTTCAGTAATATTTAGTTTGTGAAGGAAGCATTTATGCTCACCAAGGCTAGGTTTATTTGATGAAACACAGTAAAAACAGTAATATTGTGAAACAATTTGGATCTACTATTTTTCTTTTGTAATACATTTTAAAATAAACTCTATTCCTGTTCTGAATCAGCAGTCATAAATGTCTTGTGAGCTATTAGAAATCATTCTATTATGTTTATTTTGTGCTCAATTACTTTTTATTATAATTGACAGTGTCAAAATGCAGCACAAAAGCAGTGATACTTTTTCCCCAACATTTTGACAAGCCAAAACTAACTAAAAAAACAAACTAAACATGTTATATAAAAATACTGACCCCAAGCTTTTCAACAGTATTGAATATATTTCTATATACAAAAAAACAACACTATTTTAGAAATAACCAATTCATGTGCAATTTGGTCTTCACACATTTTACACTTCTATCCACCATCATGATTTTGATGGTGGATAGAAAAACAACAGGCTATTATTGAAATTCTAATTTGTTTTTGCTCTTAAATATTAGAATGGAAAGTTTCTTCTTTTGGTCATAAAATTCTTATTGGTCAGAATCCATCTAAGACACCAAATAAACCTGCACCACGACTTGAACCCAACTCAAAGAGAACAGGTGAACGATATACAAAAATAACCCCAAAAAAGAACCCCACAGCTTTCATCACAAAAGATGCTAAAAGTAGGCAAGTCCTAACAAGAATGCAACAATGACAGAGAGGAGGAGGTTGTGAGATCTGACTGACACACTTGCTCTATTATCAGGCTCTCCAGATTCAGACCCAGACTGTGCTGTAGTGCGTGAGTCACACGGCCCCACGGCCCAAATTGGCAGTTTTCTTTGAGAGGGATTGGGGTTATGACAGTGAACCAGTTTCATAGAGAAATGGAAAAGAGATTATATTTCACCCCACCTATCGAAGCTCTCAGCACCAAGCAGAAGACAATTTGCAGACATTCACACACAAACACCGACACACTCGAAACATGTGTCTGACAGACCGACACACTCATTTCTTTGGCTGTCTATCATTGTGATTTCAGACACCCACTCGAGTTCTCTTTCTGACACATATAGACACAGTTAAGAAAATTTATGTGTGTTTTAGTCGCTTCCCTGTAGAATTTGGAGAATGAAAGTACGTCAGCTGTCTGTGCATGACATGCGCTAACAGAAGTGTTAAACGGGTCCCAATAAGAAGCAAGGTGCAGTACAATAAACAGATGTGAGGGTGAACCCAGCCTAGGAGAAAAGACTTCACAAAAGCCACTATAGGTGCACCAACCGTGGCCCTTCCATGCTGGAAATTTACAGCCGTGTCATTAGATCAGACTGCCGGACATAAAGCATCACTGAATCAATCTCGGCGAGCTGTCGGCAGCCTGGTAAACACTGCGGACGCTGGCGGACGCTCCCTATTATGCTGGGGATTAATGGTGTTGACAGAGTATTAACTCACACTGAAAGGTAAACAGGAACACTATGGAGAAATGCCGAGGCTGACACTGAGCCAGGCTTCCCGGAGGATAAATTCTCTCCCAAACTCAGCAGGTCATGGAGGAGAAAGGTTGGAAGAGAAAGTTGGGAAAATATAATATATCTTTGGAAAAGCCATGAAAGGTCCTGGGGTGAGAATGGAAAGGGTATATGTACGCGCTAACACTTTGGCCCAATCCTAATTCATTTTTATACCCCCTCACCTACTCCTTCCCCTCTGCCCTTGAATCAGTGTGGCAAGAGGTATGAGTAAAAATACTGCCCTAAGAAGTGGGACAACACTACTACATGATAATACATTGTATTAGCACAAGATAAATAGAACACTGTGTTCATGCATAAAAATGCTTTGGGAAATTTATCATGCATCTTAGTTTGAAATGGGGTCCCAAAAAGACTATACTGCCCCCCATACAAAAAATAAATAAATAAAATCAAGACACTCCTACCTCTTTTATATGAATATGTAAATAGAGTAAGGAAAATGCTAGGGGTAAGATTTCAAATAGTCTATTATTACAGCAGGTGTATCTAATCCTGATCCTGAAGGGCCGAAATCCGGCAATTTCATCCAGCTGCAAAACACTTGCCTGGAAGATCCAAGTCTTAAGTCTGAATGTGTGTTTAATTAAGACTCGAACACTAAACCTCCAGGAACAGGATGGACACCCCAGCATCACAGTAATAGTATACTTTCTACAAAAGAAATTCAATACAACAGAGTATAAGTACTGTAATGGATAGTATGCATCAACTTATGCTATTAACACTAACCTAACAGTCTACTAATGCTCCAATTAGGCAGTCTACTAATGCTCCAGTTAGCCAACATAATGTCAAAAGTGTCCAAATGAAGCATATCCAAGTTTTGCTATAGAAAATGACAATGATATATCAATTGATGTCCAGCCCGACATTCATAGAGCCATTTCACTTACTGTAAATGTGTCACACAAAAGTCTTCTGGTCAATGGCAACTTCAAAAATAAAGGTTTTAAATAGTCCAGAATTCTAAAAATAAGGTGCCATAGGGTGCCACAGCGTTAGGATGGTTAGGATAATTCTGATTTTTAAGGTTGGGACAATTCCAACGTCCAGGTCAGAAAAAGGTGCTTGAGACGATCTAAAAATAGACACAATGAAAGATTTCTACCAAGAGGGAGCATCCAAGTATAAGATCCAGATTTACAGGGTCAGAGTCAAACGTACTGTCCAAGGGGACTCGGAAACCATTGGAGTGCAATTCAACAAACACAGAAAGGATATCAAATCACTGTAAGAATGTAGTACATATAGGATATTTTCCATCTACATAAATTGAAAGCATACATAGAAAGGAAAGAAGTAGAGCGAAAGAGGTGGGAAAATCTTTGATATCTTTGGAAAAGCAATCATCCTGGGATCCTAAGAAAAGAACACTGAAAACAATATGACAGTATGTGAAGGGGTGAGAATGTAAAGGGTAAAAAAAGCTCTGTTTTGTATGGATATCTCATCCCGCTCTTTCTGCCTGTCTCAGTAGGCACACCCAAGGTCACTTAGATCACTCTGCATGCGAGCCGAGATCAGCCTTGGCTCTCTAAAGCCAATTGACCAGCTGTCAGCACTGCTAGGAGAAGGAGCAGCCCCAGTGGTCACCCCGAAATGCTTGCACATAGACAGCCCACTGCAATGCCAGTGTGGATGTCCAGCATGACTGGCAGGTCAGGGCAGAAACCTCACATGGGACACCCAGTCAATGTGCCGTGGTCGATGCTTCTGTTGCTGCTTGCTTCCGGTTGAATATCAGCTGCATTCGCTGATTTCTGAGCTTCCTAGAAACAAACTGTGCTTTGTCACCCATTCTTCTGAAGTTATGCACTCCGTTTGATAGCTATGCGGTGAATAAGGTGTTCTAGTAGTGCTGAATGGACACAGTGCAGATTTTGGGTCAATGGCCACAGGTTTTTAATGAGCTGTGCGACTCGCAGGATGAGATGTTCCAGAAGCCGGCCAAAAACTCTCTAATTACCTGGCACTCTGTTCGCCTTATTTAAAAGGAAAGAATGTAGCGAGAAGATGCACAAAACATGGATAATATGCTCGCTTAACAAGAGGTAAACAATCCTAAACTAATGAACTAGCCAAGGTTGTTTGAAAAACTGCTATAATGAAAGAGGCAGTTTTTTTTTCAATATATAAACACATACATTACATTTTATTAGCTTACTAATGATGAAACTGAACCCAAACAGACCTATACAGGTATGAGCAGTCAAGTGAAGCACTGCAAATATATTATTTAACTATGAAGTTTAAAAATAGTCCACAATGCAGCTATAATGATAATGGCACAAGGTAAAAATATCAAATCACTTTCAGAATTATATATTCTGATACTACATAGAGATGTTCAGATACACTTTTCCATTCCCAATGCAGATTCTGATACATGGTCATAAGGTATTGCCCAATACCAATTACGGATTAAATACCTGGGTGTGTATTTGTATATACACCTTCTTGAATTCTATGAATCGATCTAAATATTTTATGGTGTGCTTTAGACTAATCCTCTAATAAAAGATTAACAAATACATCCAGTGGACTAGACATACATTTAACAGGAATATTATTTATTGCTCTACACTAAAAAGGATTCTAAATGCAGCCATACATCTAACACTGTAAACTGAAAATGGTATTTTACACTCAAAAAAAGTTTTTTTTTTGCTGCTTGTTCAAACTACTTATTTATAATGAGCTGAAGCAACACAATTCTTGAGTTTTTTAGGGACAACCTAATAGTTTTATGTTCAATCCACTTAAATCTGTTAAGTTTATCAATCGATTTGTGCTGGGACAACATAAATTAAATGTGTGGAACCCTGCATTTTCTTACAGTGTAGTTTCACAATCAAAATGCTGATAATAAAGCTGATTGTTTGCACATATTTTAGTTTACATGAAACAGTCTCAGACAGCATAATTGTAATAAAATTTATCAAATTTAATTGTGACCAGGCAAACTGTACAGGGGTTCCAAGTGTTCAATAACGTTTTGACTCAGGGGCTAGCTGGCATGACTGTACTTTATGTCTTGTTAAAATAAAATGGTATCGATACGGACACGGATGCCAGAATTTGTTGTGGTATTGGTGTTTAATCCCCTTCATAAGTACTTAGCTATAAAAGCTATCTAAAAAAATGAAAGCAAGCTAAAAAAATGGGGTTAGAGAACAAAATGCAGATTTTTAACAACAGCAAGCAAATTACAACAAGTATAATTTTGAGCGAACAGTACTTTTAAAGACTGTTTCGCTTTTGATTTTAACTACTTTATACTGGTTAACCTGTAGCTTAGCAAGTAGCTTCCCTGACACAGTAAACAGCAGTCACAATGCTGCATTGCTCGACATGCGCAAGATAACGCATGCTGCATATGAATGTACGCTGCTCCACTTTGCTACTTTAGCCTCTAGATATACCTTCATAGCAGCCACTTCCTCTCGCTAACAAGTGCGTCAACACACAGTGGAGCCAACCAGGCCAAAAGCGCTTCAAAAAAGATCAGCACGAGTGATAATGACACTTTGTTGCCAAAAAAGGAAAAAATAAAACAACGACTTGAGTCACCAGCGGGCCACATAAACTAATTAGAAAGTGTTGCCTTGGGCTTATCGTGTTCAAGGGAAAGTGTTTGAATCTAATGAGAGGTTTAATATCAGCAAACAGTGCACACAGCACAGGAGAGGATAACAGCCGTTGCTTTAGATCTAAAACCATAATACGATGAGTTTATCTCTCATTCTCCCTTCTAGTCTAACTGCACTCTTTGATTGCATGTGTTGACGAGGTTTGGGGTTGCAGAAGGTGCCCCCATTTTGGAAGGAATCTGTTCTGTCTCCATGTGAGTCATGAATCTCAAATAGACTTGTGCATTGTGTGAATACAGATATCAGCTCATCGCTGTTCTAAAGTGTGAAGGCAAATATATTTATCCCAAGCACACACTCGCACACATATCACACTGGGGGCCTACGCAGCGCATGGCGCACCGCAGATAAAGGGTTTAACATATCCAGAGAGTTCCAGCAGGGATGGAGTGGCTTTCCTTTTTTTTAACGCCATGTTTGGGTCACATTCACATTAGTCAAGACTTTTATCGGTGTTAGCTCACTCTCCACTCCAGGGAAACAGCATTGCTTTCTTCACACATACTTGCCGAAATGTGCACACTTCGAGGAGTTAAACTGGTGTTGTGCCACTTCATAATCGATAAAGAAACCATTGTTTTGTCAGTCCATTGCATCACCTTTTTTTTCTTTTTGTCCGAGTCGCAAATCTTTAGCTAGAGCGAATATTCACTCAGAAAATCCTTCAAGTTTCTTACTTTAAGTATTATCCTTTCCTCTAGTCTGTGGCGGCTCCACTCATCCGCATCCTTTTTGGTCTAGTGAAATCACAAAAATAAAATGCAACCTAATGAAAAGACCAGCATATTTTATGTTTTGGATTGTGATGTGTGTCTATCCCCAACAGACTTCTTCACTAGCTAAACCTGTATGATTTATTTGGTTAATCAGATTTTCAACTCAAACATTTAAAACACAACAATAATACAAAGTCTTTACATAGCCAAGATAAAAGGGAAAAAAGCCAGTAATTTTTTTTTCTCAAAATTTATTTTTATTAACTTCTAACTTCTTTATTAACGCCAAGTTTAAACTGTAAGATTCTTTGATTATTTACTAAATTTATTCATTTCATACTATGTGTACATTTCTTTATATAAGCTTTATTTCATCCATCAGCTACCCTGTTCTTGAAGATGAAAGGCCAACCATGAAAAAAGTAGAAAAAAATATTTCTAAATTAAAAATGTCTGATAATCAACAAAAGGCAAATACAAATATGTATGTAAAAAAAGACTAAATCATGCTGGAATATTTGCCAGAACAAACTAGATACCATCTAAATGTATTGGTTTTGATGCTTAACAGATACGATTATGGTAATGTTTTAATGGAGTTTAGTGGCTGGCCAATATGAGGTGCTGGGGCACTGCCCCCACTATATTTTCCACAATTGAATGCTGTTAAACATATGAATGCTGTTAAACATAATTTAACTATGTATAACAAAATAATTATTAGAAACTCAATTATGTCATTGCACTTCCTGCCTGGCAGATGTGCATTTATTAAATAAGATATCACATATTGTATTTTGTTTGTGAATACACATTATAGTGTGTGTAGGGCGCCGGCCAAATGGGTGTCTATTCAGAAGTAAAATATTTGAAAATCAGGTGACCTGAGGCTGCTCTCTGTATGCCTCAGGGTGCCTCAACATGATTGTTTTTCCTGAAGATGCGTTGAGCAAGTTTAAGGCTGATCCAATGCTCAATAGAGCTAAGCTCATCTGCGGAAGAGGCTGAAGGCTGTTCATAGAAAAAAGAAAAATAGTCTAAAATAGAGTTGTAATGCAACATTTACTCTTTTCTGATTATTATGCAAAGTGATTACCATGGATGCTGTATTAATGCATTAAAGTGACTATAAAGTTACAGACCTGTACAGTTCAACCATTTCAAAAATCCAGGTGGAACTCTGTACACAAATTCTTTTCAGAAACTAAGTTAGGTCAGTATAAAACTGACCATTATGTTCATATTTCCTTCACATTAGCTTCAATGAATTGATTAAGTGCAAAGGGCTAGAGCTTCATTTGTCTGCCAGTTGTGTGGACCAAAACAGATGGACTTGAGGAAGGGGTCAGGAATTAAATGTGTCCACAACACACCCAGGGAAGACTTCAACCCCTAATTCATTTCTCGGTTGCTCAGCAACCTCCCCCTTCCAGTGAACCCAAAGGAATGTGTCCAGCTGGGAAATTTGCTTGCATGCTAATTGACTTATTTGATTTCCCTCTCCCCGTTTTCAGCAGGTGTGACATTCTTCGGCCCCTGACAAGCCATTGACATGTCTGGATCAATTTCAGTGATTGTGTTTCCTTGAGACGGCCGTTCTATTAATACCCAAATCAATAAGGGAACACACTTTAGCCTAATACGAAAGCAGAAAAAAATCTTTTAGCACTTCTTCTTTAGCATTGACGCCCGCCGTAAAGTGTTTCTCTCTCCTAAACAACAAGTTCACAATGGCGATTGTATGGCAGGGGAAGTTTGTTGGTGAGTAATCCCCACCGTATTTTCTGGTCTGATTAGCGTGTTGTGTGCAGTTGAGCTAATCTGACCGTAGGCTTGTAATAAGCTTTCTGAACATTCATGTTGTAAAGCCTCCGTCGATGTCAGCGCCACCACCTCGGAATGACCTTTAAAGATGGAGTGTGTTCTCCGACAAGCTAATCTCTGCCTTCATATGTCGTCTTGACACGCTCTATACCATATCAAATCACGAGGTTTTGTTCTGTCTCTTTCATTCCTCTGACTTCATCACATCTGTCTATCGCCTGCTGGAATCATCTTCTCCAGACCGAACCCCTCCTGTCTCTCTCTGGCGTTTCATTCCATTTGTGCGTTCTTTCTCTAACCTCCTCTGCTCTCTCCTCCCTCCTCTCTTCTTTCCTTCACTCTCCCAGGTGGGAGAGCATCTACGCTCGGCTGCCGGAAAACTAATTTGGGTCATCTTCGAAAGTCCCGCTGTTTCTATAGCAACCCAATGCTAAGGGGCTCCATCAGACCGTCAGTCTAAATGTTCATTTGTGATGATGAAGGAAAAGACAGAGTGTGTCTCCACGTTGGCTCTGCTCCAGAACCGAACATTGAACACTACATAGCAACTCATTAGTGTCTTACCAATAGAGTTTTAAATATGACAGAATCTCAGGTCAAATGGATTTCACAAACGATTTGTGTTAGCGTGTTGCTATGCTAGCAAAGTGATGTTATTTTGTAATAATGAAAAAAAGACTCTAGCTGATAGAACCCAATGTTAAAAACTACATAGACAGCAACTCATTTGCATTATACAAATAGTGCTTCACGTATGAATCTTAAGTCAAATAGATTTCACAAATGTTTGGTGTTAACGTGTTGCTAAGCTAACACAGTAATCTGCTTGATCATCCACGAATAAAATAAATATTTAAAACTACCCAAATGCTTATCATCAATATAATTTTTCCTTGCCCTATTTTCACTAGTCTGGTGTTAGCATGTTGCTAGTTGAACAATGTGGGTTTGTGCAAGTATAAGCAACATTTTTCTCTGCTTCATCTCTGATATATTTTAGACAGAGTGTGCTGTCTACGTAGGCTGCGCACTAGGTTTTGGAACAGAGCCATTCACAGCATCTTCCTCCGCGCGTGAGCACACGATCAAGTGTTTACGTCTCCCTCCATTATTTCAAG
>CAIGQW010052810.1:7774136-7801940 GCA_903798125.1 Danio choprae
CACCTCAGCCGGTGTGCGTGTGTGTTTGTGTGTGTGTGCGTGCGGCTGTAGTCACAGGAGTGTGTCTGTGTGTATGCCTCAGTGCGTATCTGCGTGGACAGCTCCACTGAATCAAAATGGAGGACGCAGGAAACGCTGCTTTATCACTGCTGGTGCTCATCCTGCCCAGACTCAGCAATACATCATTTAGTGATAGTCAAGAGACGGACATGAAGAGAGGAGAGATAGATAAATGGATAGGTAAAATGAAAACAAGAAAGAAGAGGAGTGAGGAAAAGAGAGATAGAGACAGCAAGTGTGAAAAACAGAGGGAAAAGGGAGGATATTCAGAACCCTGATGCTCAAACTCTAGAGGGATGCTTCTCTCAGTCTCGACCATCATGACTAATTGATGTGTCTTTTGAATACACAATTCGGTTTGATGCACTTGTGCCTCTTCTGAGCTTATTTTTAGAGGTAACACATTGAGGACGAGCACTGCCACCAGTAAGATAACTGGCATGAATTAGAGCAAGTTGCAAGAAAAGTACTGCAAATGCTTGTCTTAAAGGGATATTTCACCTATGTCATCATTTACTAATCCTTCACTTGTTTTAAGCCTGTACAAGTTTCTTTCGTTTGATGAAAAGAAGGTAATCTGAAAAACAATGCTAACCAAAATATAATGATCTAGATCCATTTTTTCATAGAAAATTTTGATCCACAAAAAAATAAATGTTAACAAGCACTTGCATTCGTGGACACATTATTTTAATATGACTTTCAGGTAAGCTATTGTACTGTATTGTTCATGTTTATCAATGCTTCTCATAGATGAACCCTTATATACAAAACTTATATTGGAGATTATTGATTTATTGTATTTATTTAAGGCAATTAAGGCAATTAATTTAAGACATTTATTTTATTTTTTATTTCTGTCATGACAACTCCCGAAGAGTTTTGGTATGATAATGAAAATGTGGCACTGTTGATGTGTTTGGTCTTGGTGGCATTGATCTGCTATGCTGCAGCTGCTTTGATTATTGGTGCAGAGCTAGTGACAGTATATTCACAGAGATTCTGTCAGAGAATATAGCCCACCGCTGCTGCAAACTTAACATACATGAACCTGTGTAACAGATCTATACACAGGGGGAGCTAGGGTGGAGGAGCGACTCCAAAAACACACAGCAGACTGCTTGATCAAACAACACTGAGGTATTTAAATATTGAGGGGCAAGCTCATTGGCTGTTGAGGCGACAGCAACCTGCATCATGTATATGATGATGTGGTTAGAAGCAGTTTGAATAAGGACCGATCATTTCCGAGATTCTTGACAGAACTTTGCATTTAGCTGCATTTTAATTAATACAAATCTACAAATTAACCCCATTTTGAAACCCCATATGATTGACTTCTACAGAATGCAAAAGGAGATTACAACAAAAAGTTAATAGCTTAAAAATTGTTAAAGCTGCTCTTGTAAATGGAATGAAAGTAAATGGTGAATGGCTCTCAGGCTACATTTTGAATGGATAATAAAAACATTACATTTCAGTCTATTCTTCGCAAAATGCTGTTATATCATTTTAGAACACTTGAAGTTGTCTAGAAAACTTTTATAATGCTTTTATGATGTTTTCTTTCCCTTTTTTGAAACCTAACAGCCTCTGCCTTCAAACCACTTTTATGAAAGCATAAACGTATGAAAACAATTCTTCAAAACAAGCACAATATGAAAAATAAAAAATATTTTAGTTTCTATATTTAATTTCACATTTATTTACTTTATTTTTATAATCAATTGTTTAATTCTATTTTATTTTTTGTTGCAGAAGTCTATCATTTTTATGTCAATCAAAAGTGCAGTTAGTTTCTTAAGATGCCCTTTCATATTCTAGAATGTCAAACGTGTCTGGAATAAGCAAACGAAGACAGTATGAGCAAACCAAGACAGAATCCTTTTAAAAAGGGGAACGCATGGCTTATTCAGTGTCTGGAAGCCCAGCAGGCAAGCAATAATCATTTTAGCGGTGCACTAGCATTCGACAGAGGTAAAGTAACATACGGTTTTATGTACAGGAGACCAAAATTCCCACCAGTAAACAAACTCTGAATCCAGTGATAAAAAAAATGAAATAATCCAGCAGCATCGCTCTCTACCGCACTCGCAGCGGGCAACAAACTCACAGCCGCACATACAGACGTTGAGCTGTCAGCGACTGGGTGACAGTAATGCATTGAAATCTCATCAGCCACCATGTTGAGGACACAGTATAAACAGATAACAGGATTAGGATCAAAAGCAACCGCTGTCTGTCAGAGAGCAAAATCGATTGAGTATGGAATAGAAAGAGGGGGAAGAGGGGAAGATGTGAAAGAGGGAGAGAGCGAAGAGATATAAAGACAGAGGCGGGTGGTGGAAAGGAACAGATACACACCCACATCGTATCTAAACCAAAATTTCCAAAAAAAGAAAAAGAAAAAAAAGATGACTTCAATCACGGCAGACCCATCACCATGCGGATTGCTGGTCGCAAACACATTCGCACACACTCACACAAACATGTCCATCCATCACAGAGTGTTTTTTCAGGCATTCATTTCCACCCACATTGCATTTTTTATATCTCGGCTGGTCTCAAGCCTTTACATCTTCCTTCCACAGTCAGCTTAACAAATCTCACAAAGCCAGGTATGAACGTTCCAGCTTTTTCCTCTAAACAAGAGAAAGTTGATGCTCTGACAGAAATGCCTTGAACACAATATTTAAAACAAAATAAGTCAAAAAGTTCAATTAACCCTAAAATCATAATCAAGTCTATTCCTCTTATGAAATGGCTTACTAAGCAAGAATAAAAAATGTAAGGCGGGACTTGTTCTTGTCTATTGGAAATTGAGTGGATTTTTTTGAGCATTGGAGTTGTGGTCAATCGCTATTGGTCAATGTCATTTGAGTGACAGGTTGCCCCGCCCTTGCATTGATCAATTAAATAATAATAACATATATTTTTTTAACATTTGCTTTGATGGTTTAAGTTCTACTATATATTTGCTTAACAAAAGCTTTTTTCAAATGAAACGATAACATTTGATCATCTAAATATAAGCTCTATACTGAAAATAACTGAACAAATACATTATCTGCATCACTTTTTAAAATCACTTTTACATTATGCCTTTTAAGTCAATTGATTAAAGATGATGAGGATAAAAAAAGGAACATAAATCATGTATAATAAATGTTCCAATATTATTTAAAAAAATAACATAAGTACTGCACATTTTGATTTCATGACGTAAACCTGTAAGGACTGTTTTCCATTCATCTAAGCCTCTCAAAATCAGAAGCAGTGGGATTGTGGTATCAGGTAGCAGGTACACAGCAGTGCGGTACTTTAAATGTACATTTAATAAGCAAATGAAATGCTGTTTTTGATATGCGCACATGCTCCCACTAATCTCTCAGCTGAACTATGAAATGCATTTACACTGAAAAATCCAGCAGAGTAAATGCCAGAATCCAGCCCCCCTCACTCAAAATGATATGCAAGTGAAATCGCAAGCTTTCATGTTTATATCAAAACATAACAACATACTCGTGTAATATCTAAATATATATATATATATATATATATATATATATATATATATATTGTGTAACCCCAAATCATCACGTGTGATGTTTAAGGTGTCTCACGACCAGCTGTTTGCAATGTTTCATAGAGTCTAAATGTAGGATTGAATCTGCCATATGCACCATGTGTTAAAGCGACACTTATTTGATCCGTGTGCGTGGAAGTTTGTAAACTGTCAATGTGTTTTCTGTGTGAAGAGCGTTCTGCATATGTTCTGTGTAAATGTGTTAATGGGAAAGGAAATGCATAGCTGTTGCTGAGCTTACAGATATACGTTTGACAAAAAGCAAGAGAGAAGGGGAGGTGTTCTGTGTGACACATTTGGTGAGCAATAAAAGAAGTATGACGTTAAGATGGAACAGGATCATCTACAGCTTACATTAGCATGAATTGCAGTGCTATTTCGGGCAGGTTGATGCTGATTTTGTGCATAATATCTGTGGTGAAGCTGGTTAGCAGGAGACTCTTGAGGGTTAAGTTCTTGACAGGGGACAGTTCTTGAAATAAAATCCAATAAAACAAAACACAACAAATTGCTTATGCTAGTTTTACATGTAATAACAATAAATGGCTAGCTACTGAATACATGCTTAAAATTGTTCAGATTGTTGTTAAGATTTAAGATGTGTTCCTCGTACTAACTGTACAAAACTGAACAAAAAAGCTGTTTAGGTTGCTTGTATGGTGCTTTTATGTTGTTTTGTTATTGAGATCCAGTACTCATTTACCCCATGGCCAAGATATTTATTTTAATGTAAGCAGGCCCAGTTACAGAACAAGTCAATGACTGCTCCATTCTATCTATTTTGACACATGATATTATTGTCCTATACATTGCTATGGATGTCACTATGGCAACTATTACAGTTAAGAGAGGGATTCTGCATTTAAAGGAGGATGCCATGCACTACCGAAACTTTGACTGCCTACATGGTCATTAATCCTTATAGCAGTATCAAAACAAAAAATGTATTAAACTCTGAAAGGATTTTCTACCACTTTATATTAAGTGGTTTTAATTACTATGTACTTACATTTGATTAAAATGTATAATTTTGTACAATGCACATATATGTTTTTGCATTGTACTTAATTTGTTAAAACGATCTGCATGTAATTAGATCTCTACCTAATATCAGTAAATACATTTATAATTACACTTTTGACCCATCCCTTACACCCTATCCCACCCTTAAACTTACCCATACCACCAAATCTACACCGCATAATGAGTATTATTTTACATCTGGTCAACACTTTGATTGTTAAAGTGAGAGGATTCAATAGCTGATTGAGTAGATTCAAATGTAGTTTGAGCAGTATGTGGATCCTGACTGATTTAAACACTTCTAATTGCCCATTGCATTCAAGACAAGCAGATACTTGTCTGTGATTGGCTGCATTCCTATTGCACAAAGAAATAAAATAATTCAATAGCTAGCTTTTTTTTTTATAAAGCAATAAAATAATGCATTAATAGAATGACATACTTTGGCTTCACTGTCCCCATTTCACAATTTTAAACACTGATGCCATCAGTAAAAGATATGTATGTGCCTCTCAAGTTATAATCCAGATAATCTGTATGGATATGTATTACAATCAATGTCTCCTGTCCTTTTCACTCAGTGTGGCCTCGACAGTTTGCAGCTCTTTCTTTCTACGTCCCTGCCTCTCTCTCTCTCTCTCTCGCTCCCTCTCCAATTTTCTTCATTGACTCCCCCCCTCCCTCCCTTATAATATAATTTATTTATACCCTTTCAATTTCCCAGAGAAGAGGCCGTAATATTTTCTCTTCCCATCAGTAAAAGCAATCTTACGCTTCTATCAGTCAGGGTGATTTGTCATTATTTAAACCCACATTTTTCCTCTCTCTATTTTCTCTCCGAATCCCTCCCCGCCTCCCACCTCCAACGTGGCACCTCCCCAAATGTGTTTCAATAGCTCATTAGTCCCAGTCACAGGCCGGGGTTAAAATAATAACCAAACAAATAAATAAATTGGATGGGAACGAGCTGTTTCTCTCTGCAATATTTTGTCTAATTTATCTTAATTAAAGAGTACCATCTCATCAGGAAGGGTTAGACTTCTGTGAACGGCGAACAACAACAACTACAAAAACCTTTCAAACATTTCTACCCAAGATTGACTTGATTGAAGTTTGTAATTGAATACACTCTCGAATCAATTTCGACCTCTCACAGCACCAGAACGCCACCTAGCCAATTGTTCTGTGTACATTTTTCGACCACAACACTCATTTGGCGTCCTGAGCATCCTTTCTCCCCATCCAATTACTCCTGAGGGCTTCTCTCCTGCCCAACCCTGCCTTCTACCCACTTGTCCCGCTTCTCCAGCAACCTTTACCACTTCCTCCTCATGGCTGCAAGCCCATTCAATAGACACCTTGATGAATGAAGTTCAACCAGAAGCATGAAATTCTATATTCTGCAGCGGCGAATTTCCCTCTCTCTCTTTCTCGCAGTGACCTTGCAACCTGATTACGGTGTAATCCTCTCCCCCATGGCACGTCCTAGGCTATTTCGGTGGGTTGCCAGGCGACAGGGTCTGCCTAGGACCCCCCATTGGAAGGCGACGGAGGGTGACGTGACCACGCGCTCTGCAAACATCACTCTCACTCGTTCATAGCAGCTGCATGTCTGCCATTCACTACTTTTGTGGCGGGACTGCAGCAACCCGATACCCTATGAGATCACACTGTTACACACTCAAATGCGATCGATCACCGGGTGAGGTCATGTTTCTGAATGCTCATGAATTCATTCACTCATCTACTGTCTCTCTCACACATCACTTTCTGCTCTCTCACTTGAACCGTACCCAGATGGATGGCCCGTTACTGTCAATGGATGCAAATTAATGCAAATGAATGCACGCTCCAGATATTAACCTTCAGTCCAATTCAGTCTTATAGCAGAGTTCAGGAAGAAAGAAAGGGAAAAAACGAGTTTAGGACGGTATCAAAGTTAATCTTGCTTCCTTTTGAAGTAAATACACTTTTTTTGTTACTCTGATATACTGACAGGTTGCTTGGAACTGATCCACGAAGGCAAGCAAGGAATTGTAACAAACAAAGAACACAGCTGCACGAACAAATGTCCATTTCAGCTGGACCCATTATTACAGAGTGTAATTATTGAGAAGGAAAAGATTGTACTGGTGTACTGGTAATTTATGGTTGTAAGGACTACTCTAAGCAATAAAAGCTTCACACACATAAACGGTCTTTAACGTTCAATCAATACAGTACAAGTTGCATATACTGTACATCAAAATACACAAAATGCCTCATTTAGTTACATTAGTTAATGCATTATGTATCGTGGACAAAACATATAATAATTAATGTCCATGCATAATCATCTGACAGTATAATACTCGTCACTGTATGTTTGGTAAGATTTGAAAATAATTAATGCTGTAATGGATTTGTGAACTCTATTTTTATGAAATGTCTTTTACTACGGTGTAGTAACACTTAAAATAATCATTTAATACCATTTATCTATTGTGTAGGTACACGCTTTACCAGGTAATTATGCCTGTATATTATGCTAATACCTCCTAAACTGCAAGACAGTGGGGAATTGCCATATTTTCTAAGACACAAGTCTTGCATGAAGGTCATTCTACTGTAGATTGAATAAATGCATTCTGCATTTTAACCCAATTACACGTGTCAAATCACCACATTCTCTGTCAGCAATGTTTAAATAGCACATTAAACAATTCCAACACATTGTAAAAGGAATTTTAGCTTTTTACACACATGGTTTTGAGCTAAAAGTTCAATCAGCTGTGTTACATCACTTTTACGGTAAGGTCTCAATTGTTTAATTAATGCATAATTAATGCAAAATAACATTTTACAGCAGAAAGTAATCTTTGTTCCCTTTAGTTAATAAAATACAACTGTTCACTGTTTGTTCACAGAGTATTACCTAATGTTACATTGTGTAAGACAACATATGTATGAAAATGTTTGCATAAATGCTGAAATTAGCATAAGATTAATTGTTGCCAAAGCATAGTTCATAGTTAGTGGCATGTTAACTGATGTTAAGAAAATTAAGCCTCATTAAATGTTTTTCCAAATTTTACATTTTACAAATATAAGTGGTTGAGTTGGTTCAGAAAAACAATTGTGACTGATATAGTCACGAAATGCATTTGATATAAAACAATTATCAAGTTCAGTCCATACAACGCAGCTGTTGCATTAACTGTGAGAAGAGTTTGAAGATGTTTTCTCAGCACTGAGTGATGCACATAATCAATTATAAAAACAACAATTCTGCAGAGAGAACACAACTCTTTGCACATTCCTGGTTTTAAGTCACTTCATATAAAAGAACAAAGAACCTTATGGAATACAACGTGACTTGACTTTCCATCACATCCCTGAAAATTTAGATCACACTTCAGTTTTAATCGCACAGATTTTAGTAGGAGCACGAACCGCTCCATCATGACAAGGTCCAGATATAAACATGACTGTGAAGCAGCTATGCCCACTGCATCTTCAAAAGTGCTGGCAATTAATCATCACTCGGCCTGCTGGAGCCCTATAATGCACTGTCTATTCTTGAATTACCGGAATGAGTAATCCTTTGAAATGTATGTGCAAAACAATACTTCCTCCGAGAGTGGATGAAGATTTATACCTCCTTCTAAGAGAAGTGGGTGCGATGATATAATTGCCATCTCTTGCCATCCTCCTCACCATGAGCCACACTGGTCATCCTGTGGCGTACAGGCCCACGCTAGCATACAGTAGCTGTGCTAATTGGCGCAGTTGCAAATTGTAAAATCAGATAGATATGGTCGCAAAGAGCGCATCACATTCCACAGAAACAGCAGCTTGAATAATCGTTAAAATGTAAATTCTCACCTAAATTGGTCTTTTTTTTGCAGGAACAGCCACTGTTTCTGAGAAGGGTAATAAATGCGTTACTGGGAGGCTTCATTTTTAATGATGAGCCATAAAGGTAGGAAATTAAAGCTAATTACTGGGTCTGGCATAGAATTGTGTCTGCCGGCCCTCCCCTTGCATGCCAGGGTTGCTTTAAATTTATCGAGGTCAATCACCATTTACGTGACACTGCCCTACTTCTTGCCAGGTTCAATTAACACAACCGGGAATGAGGACTGGATTGCTTGGCTAAATATTATGACTTGCCAGACACAATGTACAGACAAAAGCCTGATCGTACACACATTAAATGCTGACATACTAAATGCTAGTTACAAAAAGTGCTCTACTCAACATTCTATAACAAAGCTGTTCTCAATTCAATCAAGCTCCAATACAATACAAATTGTACATCTTGACATAATCATCATAGAGCACCATTACATATTGTTATACAGTATGTGTCATCGGTATCCAGTTGTGTCAAAATTATGTGAAATGTGTGGTATGTGAAAATGTCAATTTGAGGTATCCAGTACGATTCTGTGTGGCATGTTTTTTGGTGTCTTCGAGTTTGGCAACAAATATCGGACCAGTAAAGACCTCTGGAGTCATGGACTAAATATTATGACTTACTTGACACTCGTATACAGACAAAAACTCCTTTGTGCACACAACAGACACTGGTATACTAAATACCTGTGCTTAATTATGCTTGTGCGTAACATTAATTATGCATGTGCTTATATTTGTGCTTAACATTTTTGATAAAAAGCTTGTGGGTCACACTATTTTGAGAAGGACTGAATTCCGGAGCTAATTATTCTGATTTGACAGACAAAAGCTAGATCATACACACACCAAAAGCTGATATACCAAATAATCGTAAAAGTGATCAACTCATTGCTTTCTAACAACATGACACTAGCCTACTTTTCACATTTATATTATTGCTTCATAATGTTCTACCCACTAAACAAGTCTAGTTTCCACAACATTCATAATAATTGGCAAGCCGGGATCAAGGTCTGGACTGCTTGACTAAATATTATGACTTGCCTGACACAAAAGCTTGATTGTACACACACACACACACACACACCAAACGTTGATGTACTAAACGCTCTGACTTAATTATGCACCCTTGTGAGTCCGGTCTTATCAAAAGCAGCTCCTCTTGACGCTCTATAACGAAGCAGCGTGAAGCTGATGCTCTGTGGAGAGATAGCGCTGTTGGCATATCTACCAGCTTTCAGTCTAATTTCCTGTCAATCTGGCAGATCATCTGTCTCTGCTTGGGGCTTTCAGTGGCCTCTTTGCGCATTCTATCACCTCAAGCCTTCACACCGTTCTGCCCACTGGACCGGTCAGCTCCTCCTTCTCTCCTGACCTCCTCTCTGAGCGCCTATGGACCTTGGGGGTGCGTCCACTGCCGAGAGGGACATTAATAACAGGCAGTGCTCTTCGTTACGCCTCCCTGTCGCCCCAGCAACAAATTAATTCCACTTATTTATCTCTCTCGCCAAGGTCGGTGCGGATGGAACAACTGTTTATGGAGCAAAAAGGACGAGGAATTATGGGTGATGTGCTGCGGTTGACAGCGCCGTTTGTTTTCTCTGGCACACTGCGAGCGAGATAAAGCTTATAATGATCAATTTGATAACAAAAACTCTGCAGTCTCACTTTTCCCTGCTCGCTCTGATGAACTTTTTTTTTTTGTAAGCGTACTAACTGCATAAAATGAGAATATAGAGTTAACATCGAATGATAAAGAGGCAGCCATTTTGAGAGCATTTATCATGATCATTGTCATCGTCCTGCCAGAAAATTCTCATCAGGCACTTTTGTCTAGGCAACAAAAGTAGGCGTCAAGACTGATGAAATTCGTTTCCCCGACCACAGCAGCCCACAGACCCTCTCCCTCCTGCTGACACGAACAGTCCGACTATGAAAAATCAGACAAACCGTCTTTATACATCACACTACAACGCTCCCATGATTCACCTTCGGTGCAAGAAGGACAGCAAGGTCTTTAAACAAGAAAATCTTGGCGACTCAGGATCTTTTTCTGTAACTTGCCCATGACAGCATAAAACAACGCTACACAGAAATTAAACTCATAAGGCACAGGATAACCATTCAAGAGGATTTAAAGAGTTAATAACGGGAGAATGTGAGAGATTTTCAAGGAAACAGAACTCCTTGTCATCTATAAGTGGCGTCTCCAGATGTTGTGACTGCGATATATGTGTGTATATATAGCATGACATTTTCTACAGGCTTGAATCTCTGAAGCAGCAATCCAAGGTGAACTGTGACCTGCTCCATCATAATTTTGACCCAGAAAGACATTTCAGATTATTTTATTATTGAAAAAGGAAAGTTTTAATTCATGTAATGATTGAGTTACAGTCTTTTTGGCAGTGCGTGAAATGGTTGTAGAAAATAGGCTCTAAAATACGCATTATTAAATGAACTTTTATTAAATTATTAAATAATTTAATTAACAAGGACTGAAAAAATCTAATGTAAAGGTTGTATCTACAAACCTTTAACTCTATAAAAGTGCATGTCAATAAATTGCTATTTGCACCGATTTTAAACTGTCCCTATGATGGCAAAGGTTTATAAATGTTGAAATATTTTTATAGAAACCATGTTAATTGTTTTCACGTTACTCTGATGAATACAAATTTCGAAGGAGCACTCTTGGTCAATTTTAGATTTTTAGTACAGTTATTAAAAATACTGACCCTTTTTTAACAGCAGTAGATAATGCATATTGAATGGTATACCAAACACATATTGATATACTACAAAGTATTATATAAATTTAAAAGTCCTTCAGGTTCAGCTTTTGTGCCTACAGTATAATCACGCTTCTCCACAAATAGCTTGATGCCAACTTCCAATTCGAAATCCCAGAGCGTTACATTAGGATACAGAGATTTTCAACAGATTTGAATCTATAAAAATCAATCTCTAAACTATCAGTTGAAAGTGAATCATTTACCAAACCGTCCCTACAGTTCCCCTATTGTACTAAGCTAAACAGCAGTCCAAAATGGTCAAAAGTGAGACAAACAATGAGGCTTCAGGCCTACCTTTCACAAAGAAGCTTCCAGCCATCATTTTCCACATTGATTTCCTCGCTGCACCTTCGTTTGAGCAATTTGAGTCCTCTATTATTAATGTAGCTGACAGGCCTCACGGTAAGACCGGTCCTCCCGTACTGTGCCACTCACACAGACCATTTGAGTCAGGAAATGAGCTCGCAGCTCCATGCTATTATAACAAAGCTAGTAAGGACGGTAAAGCGAGTCAACATCCAAAAGCCTTGGATTACATCCTTGGCTGTTAAAGGAAAAGAAAGGATAGTTGGGTGACCTCCCCCTCCCATCTCTCTCTCTCCCATAGCATTGATTGCGCGAGGTGAAGATGAGTCAATCACAGAACCATTAAATATTGAGGCATTGTGTACACGAGTGCTATAATGAACAGCTGGACGAATAGACAAGAGCATGGATACACAATCCACACACACACACACACACACACACACACACACACTCACACAGTGTTTTGGCTGCAGGCTGTGTCTGGGTGTAGTGTTTTTTCCCTTAGGCTCAGTGGTTGCCCAGGTCCCTAATGGCCTCGAACACAGGCATCTCAGCTCTGCATCCTGTGGCTCCTGCAGCCGCAGTGGCATTGAGAAATGGCTGCAATATCCCAGTCTCCACAGCAGAGTCTGTCAGCGGTAACGGGCGCCACCTTAACGGATCTCTCGCCACTCTTCTACCTCTCTTCCTCCCCGCTTTCAATTTAGTTAAAGCCCTGACAAACTAAATCCATTTGGGAAGACAAATCAGCCCCCTTCCCCAATGAAGTATCAGGCATGGGTCATGTAGAACTGCACGGGCACTTATTTACGTCGCAAGCTGTGTAGGATTAAACCGCCACCCAGAGACGTATGTGCTCCTGCAAATGGCCACGGCTTTACTGCAGTTTCACTGCATCAGCAAAGCCACTTTTTTTTTTTACTCAAAGGGTATGTTTCTTAGAAATATTCATCCTAGGTCTGCTGATGTTTGTAATGGCATTAATGATTAAGAAGTTTTGGATCATGATCGCTGACTGAGGATGGAAAGTTTTGATGAGAATTGCTGTTTTCAACTTAAAGGAGTAGTGAAAAAAAATGCAAATATTCACCATTATGTGATTCTTGACATTTTCTTTCTTCTGTTCAAAACTAAAAGTCATCCTGGTTGACATCTTTATTTTATATTGATTTATTCCCTTTTTTAAGAACTATTTTTAATGTATTCACTGGTACTCCAATCTTTACATTTCAATAGAAATAGGTATATTCAGTAAGTTACTGAACCAGTGAGTTTTGCTCTTGTATCATGTAGGTGTGGTTATGTACTGTATGCACCGGTGTTCTCTGAATTATCTTAAAAAAATAAAACCAAATTTTGAATCTGTTCATGACATAAAGTGATCACATCTCTTCAGAAGACTGCATGTGAATCAACCAACATACAAATGTGTTAAAACATCCAAGATTTTGGTATAGAATTCAACTATTAAATGGCAGCACGGTGGCTCAGTGGTTCGCACTTCGCCTCACAGCAATTTCTGTGGCATTTCTGTGTAGAGTTTGCATGTTCTCACTGTGTTCGTGTGGGTTTCCTCCGGGTGCTCCGGTTTCCCCCACAAACCAAAGATATGCAGTATAAGTGATCTGAATGAACTTAATTAGCCATAGTGTATGAATGTGTGTGTGTGTGTGTGTATGTGTGTGTGTGTGTGTGTGTGTGTGTGTGTGTGTGTGTGAGAGAGAGAGAGAATGATTGTGTATGGGTGTTTCCCAGTACTGGGTTGCAGCTGGAAGGGTATTCGCTGCGTAAAACATATGCCGGAGTAGTTGGCGGTTCATTCCGCTGTGGCGACCTCTGAAATAGAGACTAAGCTGAAGGAAAATGAATGAATTTAACTATTAATGAACAGAAATCTATCAGATTTCATCAAATATCCTCATCTCTACAAAGTTAAACAAAAGATACATTGATTTGAATTAGGGGATTCAAAGTTAAAATAAAACTGTTTTTTTTTTTTTTTTTGTTTTTTTTAAAGAGTTTTAACTTGTAGCATGACTACTGCAGATTTACAGTATTTAGGTATTGATACCATTGTTATAAAGTAGCAGAGTACCAAAAAATATTTTGGGGTTTGTCTGGAACAACACAAACATTAATAAATAATGACATAATTCTACTTTTAAGTTGAAAAATTATATAAATATTAGTAGATATATTTATCTGTTGTCCTTTTTTCACTGGCTCATTGACTTTGAGTGATCAAATTATCACTATAAACAGAAAAGTAAATCAATAAATCTAAATAACTTTAACGCAATTGGACTGTCATGAGGCTGTGCAAATTACATTTTTCACATTTTTTAAGTGAATTACCCTTTTAAAGTCACTGTGAGTTGGAGAGCTGAAGCAAAATTTCAGTTTTCGGTATCATGAGGTATGATGAGCCACAATATTATAGAAAGAAAGAAAAAAAAAAGACATAACATTTATAGAGAAAAGCACACAACATGAACCCTGTCGACGTGCCCTTGTTACATTAGAAAGAGGCCTGCTCTGTTTCAGCACAGGCTACAGAGCAAAGTTGCTCTTTTGACATTAGTTCCATTTGCTCTTCTCAGTTCGCTGAGTGCTTTCTCTATGAGGTATTATGCTTTTTGGCACATGCTGCCGATGCCAGCCTGCTTTCTCTCTCTCCCTCTCTTCCCTCTGTTTCTCACTGAAATCCTGCTATGAATGCACACATGCACATCTAAAGACAGAATGAGCAGAAAAGAAATCAGAATCAAGGCTGTTTTTGCCAGGCTTGGCACAGGCATGGTTTGTATAATTGCTTTTGACAAAAATGCTTTGCCTATCAAATATCATTCTTCATTAAATTGCCTAGGATTCAATAAGCTGTCATATTTCCATATTTCCAATTTGACAGGTTGTTCTTGTGGTGGGAATCTAAATGTATTCCAGAACTCACTCTCCACTTGAGCGCGCCGTGGCTTGCACTTATCACAAGGAGCGACGAGGAGAGGGAGAACTCATTTCTACCCAGCGTAAAGAGCTCCAATTCATTAACATAACACCATAGCAGACATGAATATGGATTATTGGAAATCTTATGAAAGAAAACAGCCTCGCTTATCCAATCTTTGCCCTCCGTTTTAAAAAGCATTAATCGGAGATAGGAATTCAAAGAAAGAAAGACTCAATTAAAAAGCAATTAGGACCCAGACGGACCAATGCAGACCTTTCAGCGATCACCTTTTAATCAATTAGCGAAAGCATTATGAATTAGGATTAATGAAGATCGTTCTGCGCTTCATTGTCAGGAAATGCATGAGAAACAAAAAGACAGAGAGAGAGATGCGACGATCTTTGGATCCATCCCCCTTTTACGTGACTAGATCAATGCGCCTCAAATATTGAAAATATAAAAAGTGCCCATCATTTGAATATGACTAGATATCCACTTTGAATAGCAACCAAAAAAATAAAAAATACTCCTCCGGCAATTGCTAGGCAACACTTCTCTGTGTGACGCTCATCTTCTCTTCAGTCCCTAGGAGAACATCAGCTATTGTTTAAGACCTTTTGTGGCAACCACGACAACTCCTCTCACTTAAAAATCTTTTGTTTTACATCATTCAAGCATCATACGGCTCTTTTTTTATAGCTTCAACACAGCCCACATCAAAAGTGCTCTTTGCATCTTCCCACCATGGATACTCCCACCCAGTTTGAAAAAAGGGATCTCAGAAACGAAAACAAGCTAATGGATGAATATTGAACAGATCTTAGTAGTGCACAAGGATGCAGGGTAGAATCAATACGTCTTGAATTGGAAGGAAAGAGTAAACAACATTTATTTAAATCTTTTAAAAGGATGAAATGAGCTTGCGTACACGCTCAAGCGTATTATACCCTTTTTTGTCTGCAGCAGTCGTAAAGGGTAAAGCGGCAGGGTAGAGGCATCTATCTCGCGCCAGTAAGTGTAAAGTTCAAGGTAAATACAGTTTGAGTGAAAAGAACAAAGCCAGGGTGGAGAGATAAAGATGTACTGTATTAAAGCATATTGTCTTACTTACACTGGTAAAAAATGATGTTGTCCCTTTTGCATCACACAAGTAAATTGAGATTGAATCCATATGTGAAAATCTCATAGTTATATAAACTAAACACCTAGTAAAAACATAAAATTGTATGTGTATTACATCGATTCAAATCTCATTTACTAATATAAACATAAAATTATATGTGTATCATGTCAATTCAAATCTTATTTACTAATATAACTAATAACATAGACACAGGTGTCTCTCGTTAACTCTCGGTAAAATGCACAAGCAACTGATGCACTCTCAGAAAGGTCACACAAGCAACAGCTTTTCTTAATGTAACTATCAAGGAAATTATTTTCATACACTTGCACAATCATAGTTGTGAATCATGCAATATAAGCAGTCTTACAGTTTTTTCTGGTCCATCTTTTCTGGTCCGGCTCTACTTTTCACCACAATGGAAACCCTATAAATATCAACATACTGTAGCAAAAACCTCTCTAAATCCCAACATAGCACAACATTAAAGTCTAATTCTTTTCTCCTTGTTCAATCATTCATTCATTTTCTTTTTGGATTAGTTCCTTTATTAATCTGGGGTCGCCACAGTAGAATGAACCGCCAACTTATCCAGCATATGTTTTACGCAGCGGATGCCCTTCCAGCTGGAACCCATCACTGGGAAACATCCATACACACTCATTCACACACATACACTACAGCCAATTTAGGTTACCCAATTCACCTATAGCGCATGTATTTTGGACTGTGGGGGAAGCCGGAGCACCTGGAGGAAACCCACGCCAACACGGGGAGAACATGCAAACTCCACACAGAAATGCCAACTGAACCAGCTAAGGCTCGAACCAGCGACCTTCTTGCTGTGAGGCGATCGTGCTACCCACTGGGCCACTGTGAGGCCATGTCTCCTTGTTAATCTTGTAAAAAAAATACACAATAACGCTTTAATTGAACATTTTCCCTATAGAGTGTGATGAAAAGCATGTGGGGAACTAGAAATATACTTTTTTATGTTAGGTTTAAACAGTTTTTAACCTAACTCCAATTAACTTTATGTATACATTTATGATATATGAGATTTATGAGCTTTTAATTAATATTTTTGAGTAAACCTTAAACTACTGTGAAATGTATGCTTTTATAGTTTAATCAATATAACATTTTAAGTAATCATTGTTGAGATAACAAATACAGTGTCAGTGTGAAAAGGCCCAAATAATGGGGAAAGAAAATATTGAACAGATTTATTTTCTGACAAGTGGCATTTGTTGTGAACAATTAAAGAACACAAAAAAATTTCAAGCTGCTTCAACTAAACATTATTTAGAAACTAGTTCCACGTTCATGTTGCTATTTCAGTTGAACTGTTGTTTTATGTTTTAGTTAGCCCAAATTTGCCAACTTTAAAAAGATTTTAATATTTGTGGGATTAGACCAATCAACATTAGTCATGTTGAGAAATGTTGATTGGATTAAAAAATATGCCTTCAGAATATTTTTACAGTGCATTTTGCACATTTAATGTCTACTGAAATAAGCCCAGTCAAGAATACTATTTCAAATGTTGGCGATAATAATAAGCACTATGAGTTAGAAAAATAAAAACAAAGCACCAAATTAGCATATGAGATAGATCTTTTGACACTGAGGAATTACACTTAAACAATCGTTTCTAAACATATATCCAAATATAGCAGTGACACACTTGTTTAAGCCCCACCCACAGAAAATCTTGGTTTGGTGACCAATTATTACTGTTAACTATAGCTCCTAAATAGCATAGATATTACTAGCATACTGGCTTTTTTAGTACTTAAAAAACACATGTAAATGTTCTACTCTGCCTAAAACCACAAACATAAAACAACTTTTGAAACTTTTAATAAGCATCAAATTAGAGGTTTGTTTGAACTAAAAGTCACAGCTAACTGATAGCTAGTTGTGAGAATTGTTTTGCAAACTAAAATGTGTCCATGTGAAACAGCTTCACTGAACATTAATAGCTGACACTTCATCATCATCAAATTCCATTCAAAAACCTTCAGAAACCTAAACATGGCAATGAGCTTCTAAGCAAAAAATATACTGCCACTTCTTCTCTTGATAAATTACATGATCGTACGATTCAAATCTACTGAACATCCAATAAAGCTTTTTGAATTTCCTTAAAACATACTTTAACTGAAAGTCAGCACTTAAAAGTCTTTAAGAACTTCTTAAAAGTTTGTTTCTCAAAGAATATGTGCAGCTAAATCAGCCCAGGAAGTCATTTAACACTGAACTGTGCTTCCATTTCTAGTCTTGACTCAGGGTTCTGTTTTTGTGTTTCCTGCTCTTTTACATTTGCATCCGTCGTTGGCATGATTTATGGCCTAATGATCTCCGGCCCAGTTTCTCCAGAACAGAATGAGCACAAATTATCCCCGTCCAAGACGTCACATTCCCAGCCAGGGCTGATTTACTGCCCCTCTCTCCACACGAGACGAATGATCAGCCCCAGAGCCACTGTGGCGGTGAGCCCATCTTATGTTTGCTATTAAAGATGTGATGGGCCATACGTTTAGATTGAGACAGTCAATCCAAGAGGTCTCTCCGTTAAGTCAACTTAAATGAATTGACCGGGAAATGGCACTTTGGTGGCTTCAACTGACGATCACAGGAAAAACACCTTGCATTATGAAACTTAGACAGCATAGTTTGCTACAATGCAGTCAAGCTCATAACTGTATTCAATTTAAAGTATAGCATTTCTTTTCCTACTATGGAAGTCAATGGTTCCGTTAAGTTTTCAGCTTTCTTCAAAAAATATTTAATATTCAACAGAATAAAGAACTCATAAAGATTTAAAACCACTCGAGGGTGAGTAAAAATGGTAACATTTTTGGGTGGTAAACTATCTTTTCAAATTATGCCTCCATTGTTCATTTTGAATGGTATGCATGTGCTTTCAGAACTATACATTATCGATTCACCTAAACATAAATATACAGTAAAGATTTAAAATTAAAATGAATTTACTGGTAATTCATACTTTTGTTGTTCTAGTGCTGTATTCCCCTTTCTTTCACAATCCAAAAACAATAAATCTAATGATGATAATAATAATAATAATATATTTAGAATGTCATATAACATTTAGAATGTCATTATATACATATAATGGTAATGAATAGCAATTAAGAAAAATATATAATTAATTCAATGCAGTGTCTGGTAGTGGTATTGGTAAAATATGGCAAAATATTTTGCTGAAAAACAAACCTAAATTTTACGTATTATTTAGCAGAATTCTTGACCTTTACTTTGTCTTCTTGCACAACTGCATATTCATAGGAACTATTACTATATGCAAGTTCGCTGTTTTTTAATAAAGCTCAATGCCAAACGGGACTATGCTATGACACTTTTATATCTTAAAAAAGGCTTCATTCTGGTTTCTATTTAATGTCGTTGCATGAGCACAGGACAATCTTAAATAATCAACACCAGTGTAAATCATGGTTCAGGGTAAGTACATACTCTTATTTACAGGTTTTAATGAATATCATTTACAATTTACAAGTTAACTCAGGTTCAGTTTGACTAAAATATGAATACAACATAGACCAAAGAGACCTAAAGGAAACCAAAACAGGACATAATGTCATAAGACACCACCATAAAAATGACAGAATGCTCCTTGAAAACCTCCTTGAAGTGCATCTTGTTTTATGAGGGAGAAATTCATGATGGTACTTTGACTTCTTGACACATTTTATATGCTTTTCATAAGTTTTCAACTGAAAAAAGACACATCCTTAAATTTTGTACTGACATTAAACAATGCTGGAAGTTTTGGGTGAATTACCAAGAGATTTTTAACTACATTTATTTACTGATCGAAGTAGTTAAGTAGGATGCGTAAAACCATCCAAACAAAAAGCCTGAAGATTGAACGCCTCACACACACACACAAAAAAACATGTTGCAATGGTTTAATTGGCCTGGAAGGTTTTAATGACAAGAGGTTTCCATTTTAATAAGGGGTTAACTACAGCCAGTCCATGGCCCCAAATCAATTACAACCTAATATATATTTAACAATCCACGCTCATTGAAATTCAGAGAGCTCGCAGCCCGTGTCAGAAATATAAATGCCAACATATTTTTAGAGTTGACTTATAGAGTGCCAAGCATCACGCCATTACAGGATAATTAGCAAAACAATTAAGCAAACAGAAGGAATATCAGCAAGGGCAAGACACACAACGCCTTAATGTGAACCATGTCACTGCAGTTTGTTATTAAAACACACGTAACGTCAATCATTACATCAATGATTCAGCTGCGATGTTCAGTAAATTACACCCTCATTAGAAATGTCACATAGATACCCTTATTAAATGCAGCTGGTTGTGTGGTTCACAGGATGTCCGCTTTATTGGCCGTGTCGTGCAAATAAATGTGCATTAATGTAGAGAGACACTGATGACCTCATAAATGTCAAACGGAGAGAATCATGATCTCTCAGTATCTACTATTAAACAATTACTCTGCCCCCTTTGGGACAGGGAGCCGGAGATTAATGAGTACCAGCGCATCCCCGGGGACGCCGACTGGTGCCGGCCGCCACAGATTTGGCAGGTCAAGAGGAATGGGGAAATGGCAGAGCTCATTCTCCCGCGGGGGTGCAGCCCGTGCCTTCATTGCGAGAAAATTTGAAATTCATCAAAGTGGGCTAAACGGAAGGATTTAAATATGTATTTTCCCTTCTGAGGCCTTTCTGCATTCATGTGTTCTGTTAATTAAGGTATTACAATTACCTCGAGAGGACGGCTTGAATTTGCACTTGAATCTGCGTGGGGCCAAACAGCCTCGTTTATGATTTCATTAAAATACCTGTCAATCTAACGCGCCCAAGATGTCAGTTTTATCTTTTTGCATCTGAACCCCTTTAAGGGCAACTAACCGCAGGGATCTGGCCGATTTCTTTTATTTATATTATTTTCTCTCAGCCCGAATCTGAAGTTCACATATGGCACTTAAAGGAGCGACTATGAATGCATAAGCTTTATGACTCATGAGAAATGACTCACACAATCCACATCTTTCTTCACAATCCACCGACTGTGAAGAGGAAAATGCTTAGCAGCCTTTCTCATGCATATTTACTGCTTTTCAATACACAAGCTGTCATCACGCATCACTTCAGAGACGCAAAAAAAAATAAAAAAAAGTATTTGTGTGCGAGCGTGTGTGTATTTAAGGCTCATTTTCGGATGTGCATGCTTGTATGTTTAATCGCTTTTAAAGGTCACAGTGGCTACAGTGCTTTATCAGAAATTAGAATAGAGATAAGCGTACTGTTTATTCCTGGCATCAACCTGCTGAAACAACAATAAATCACGATATCACATCTGCTACCGAGGTATAAAAGAATAAATAAAGTTTAAAAAAAAATAATCTCTTGACAATTTGGCTGCTAGCAAACGATGCTCTATGAAGATAAGTGGCACAACAGGGAGTGAGATACTGCCAGCTCTACTCAAGGGAGATTTATGCTGATCTTAAATAACCAAGGTCGGACGTATTCCCGCTGAAAATGAAACGGTCGTGCAAGCTCAGCTTAGGGCCCCCACCCCGTCCGCCTCGGGGACTGTGCCCTCGCTCGTCTGCACAGGATATAGTTTTCCATCACCTCAGTCACTCTCTTCTATTGACTGCAGGCTATCGATTCAACGTCTGATCTCCATCTTGCTCACCTGGGGAGCTTGTGTGTCCGTTGTGCATTGATCTGTGTTGCCAATGATTTCTCTTTTTTGTTTGCTTTCGTTCTTTTCACAGATTTTTTTTTTTTTTGTGTGTGTGTTTTTGTACGGTTGTCACGACTTTCTATTTCAATGTTTAATGCGAAGCTCAAAACTCGGTTCTATTGGGTCAGTGAATCACACAGCTGCACGACGTTTGATGCAAAGCTCAAAAACACAGTTCTGCTGGCCAGTGAATCGCAGCTGCAGGATTCAAGGACGCCTAGAGAAAACATTTCCCTTCATCTTGTTCAGGTGGCTTCTGGATTTTAGCTGTATTTGTCAGAGTTGTGCAAAGTTTTAATTCACCTTTCTGGTCACAAGAGGGAAACTGAATTGACCTAGCCACACCCCAAAAGAAAATTAAAGGTGCTTTATGTACGTTTTTGCCTCTTCTAATGTATTAAATTACCATGATGTTGAAGATATTTAAGAAACATCCTAACTGAACTCACTTGTTTATCTGAAAAACAATGCTAAAGTTGCTATTCTCCTTTGAAAATGTGCGTTCCATGTTTTGGTCTGTGTAACTCCACCCACTGTCAGTTTGCCCAACTTTATTTTGGCACCAAAGGTTGCCTTGGCGGAAAACATAGCATGTTTAATTTCACTCTTGAAGACTACCTCAATGTATGCGGTAATGTATGCCTCAATATGGCAGCCTGTGTGTGTGTCGAGTGGTCGGAGGGCTGACTGACTGAAAAACATCTTTCCGATATTTTGATTTTGAACTATCAATCCTACATACTGCACCTTTAAAGTGGAATTTGAATCGGAATGGCAGGAAGTGGGTTCTGAGAGTAAATGGGATTTTTTATTTAAATAAAATAACCTTTAAAGACAGACCTGTTGTGATCTCTGTGGATGATGACTGGATGTTTATGATTTTGTTCAACACATCTGTTCACATTAATTTAACTTCAACATTATCTTGTTAAACAAGATTGTATGAAAAAAAATCCACCAATCAGGGAACTACAACTAGAAAAGCATGGCAAAAGAGATTTTAAGCTCCACCCACTGGTCTCTATGGTCTATGCTCTCAAACGTGGCCAAATTCATCTGTACAATTTCATTCAAACATTCTGAATCAGGATTATGATGGTACCTACATTTCTTTATGGTATTTTTTGCTGAAGATTTTATCAAGGTGTATTGTATTTTTTCACGATACTGACGTAAGCTGGAAAAAAAGATTAATTTAACAAGTATAATAACAAAAAAAGTACTAATTTGCGTTATATACTTGTTTAGAGTTAATGAATGTTTTAACCCAATTATAAAGTACAATAGGTCACACTTTACAATATTGTCTCATTAAAGTTCAAATCAACAGTAAGAATAAGCCAGATTTATAAGTTAATATTAGTTAACTTATTTTTATAAAACTGAATTTTACTAGTTATTAACTATTTTTATTAAAACTATTATCATTTATAATCAGATTACGACTCAAATTTGAATGCATTGTTAGGCATTAACTAAGAAATTAACCTCACCTATAATAAAATCTTTTGTATTTTGCAATGTGAGTTTAGTTAAATGAACTAATGTCAAATATTGGAGTCTTATTACACAGTGTTAATGAACAATAGCCCTATAAATAGTCACAGAATGTTCAAATCAAACCAATTAAGTCTCCAAGCATTTGGTGCTATTATAAACACCACTGGAAGTACAATGTCAATATTTTTAAAAGGCACTCTAAAAGTTTAAATAATAAATAATTTTCCATTGTACTATCACAATATACTGTATTATGGAAAATCGGCATATGTCTATTTTGATGTGATCAGCTCATGCCTTATTGATGGTTATGTTCGAGGTTGGCTTTCCTTCTAAAATTTTCATAGAAATAAGACTGTATGTTAAGTAGCATATGTAGGTTATAAAATGTATTGCATAATTGCAATGATAACATTTTATTTAGATTTTCTCCTTTATATAAGTTGTGTCTGATTATAATTACAATTTCAACTGCATGTCGATAAAAGTCATTAGAGTAATAGAAGACGGTCTGCTTAATATTTGCTATCACTTTATTTCCATGGTCCTTTACTTAAGTCAACTAAAACAATTAAGTTAACACAACATCTACAGGGGACCATTAAAATACACATTAGTGCATACTTACAAATATATTACCCACATAATAAAAATAAAATATTTAATAAAAAAAAAATCACTTACATTAAAGGGGTTGCAAACCTTTATGAGTTTCTTTATTCACAAAAGAAGATATTTCGAAGACAATTGAAAACCTATAACCACTGACATCCATAGTAGAAAAAACAAATACAGGTTTCCAGCTTTCGTCAAAGTATATTCCCTTTGTGTTCTACATAAGAAAGAAACTCAAATAGGTTTGGAACAAGCAGAGGATTTTCTGTTTTTTGGTTAACTGTCCCTTTAATTATATGCAGTTTTACTTCCATGTCATCCAACGAGATGGAGAAAAACAAGCAACACTGCAAACGAAATGCTTCCACTTTAATTAGGAGCTTGGAAAGCTTCAGTTTTGACACTAAGCATCTTCCACTACGCTGCACACGAATCAAGAGTGTCAATCACTATCAAAAGCCAGCGATAGACTTAAACTAATTAAATGTTTACAGCACAACATCCTAAATCTCCTCCAAAAGGTTATATCAGCTATCAAGTCAGCCCAGCATGCATGAGACGTGCAGCGCACTGGATGAGGATAGAAACCCACCTACCATCGCTAGTAATGACATTCTGGCAGGCACACCACAACAATGAGTCCAAGCACTATCACACCTTGAGGGTATTTCAAAATAGCTTGACCTGATGGAAAAATACTGCCACAGAGCATTGCTCCAGCAAATTAGGCTCAGCATGGTCCTCTCCTTCAACAAGATAAAAGTGTTGCTTCAACTCCAAAGGAGAGAAACACAAAGTCTATTCCTCCCTCTCGTTCCGCGGCCATTCTGTCCCGTTTTTTTTTTTGACTCAGTGATTGCAATCTAACACTTTGCACTGTGTCATGTGTTGCTATGATATCTGGTAATCATCACACTGTTTTGTTGAGGGTCATTTAGATCGTAATGTAATGCTTGAAATAAATATGCTATTACGCATAATTATACACATAATTACATATAACATTCAAATGTTGGTAGCTATAACTTGATGGCTCGCAGCAAATATAAATGACACTGGAATAATACTAGAAGTGGCATTTTTCTTTTTTATGCACTTTAATAGAGATTAAAAAAAACAAGGAAGATTTTCTCTTAAAGGGACAGTTCACGCAAACATTTTAATTCTGTCAACATTAACTCACACTTGTTTTATCAGTTTCTTTCTCCTTTTAAACACAAAAGAAGATATTTTGAAGAAATCTGGAAATCTGTAAGCTTTGACTTCCATAGCATTTATTTTTCCTACTTTGAAAGTCAGTTACAGGTCTTCTTCAAAACATTTTCATAAAGGTTTGGAATCAGTTAATCTTTATTAACTAAATACATTTTCATTATTGGGTGAACATCCCTTTAACTCAATTAGATATATACTGCAGCAGATAAATTGAGTATCTACACAATATTGTGGCTTGATTTCCTAAATATCAACTGTGAACATTACATTCCTCCATTTCAGTACGTCGGATTGAAACTGGCAAATTGGGGCCACCAATGTCAGTGTCGGGTTTAAATCCATTTAGAAGAGGTGGGTAATACATTTTGAATTGGTCTGGAATAGTGGCATTTGAGATTAAAGTGGCTAGACTGACCTACCAAGAAACCTTCTCGGAGATAACCCACCCCCCATTGCAAAAACGCATGAATGACATCTGCTGATTACTTTTTAATTTCATTATAGGAATTTAATGAGAAAATCATCTTATTAACAATGATCGGCTCTACATAAACGGCGACAGTGAACTCACTGCGGTCCCCTGACTGTCTGAGTATTCAGCACCTTTAGCCCAGACACAATCCTAAAATGTCTGCTGCTCTGATGGGGTTAGCCATGCCTCTGAACCGCACGAAATGAGCTGTCCTCCATTACGGACTGCTCCAATTGAATAAATGTTGGGAAATAACCACCGCCATAAATCGTTTGTATTATCTGCTGAAAACACAAGCATAGGTGTAGGACGGACTGGGACACTTGGGCATCTTCATCTATTATTATGTGCATTTTCTTTTCCAGAAACATATTACAGTATAGTTCAATTTCCTTTACATTGAACAGTTTTCTTTGAAATACATATTTTATACTAATATCAATGCATTCTATTATTTTATCTGTAAATTACATACTGTAGATTTTTAGTTCCTCCAACCCTACTCTTTAACATAACATTTATAAAATTTGCAGTAAAATAATTCACAATACAGCATTAAAAAGATGTGAGTCCATAACCCCACTCCTACGTATAAAACTAACTATAACCAATGCTTAAAAATATCTACAATATGATGGAGAAAAGATGACAGCCAAATACAATCAGCACAATCACAGAAATCTCAAATGAGTTAAAATGACAATGTGTTGCATTAACAGTCCAATGTCCAAAAAACCCCACAAGATTTGTGTTGGGTGCAACATTTCAATTTCATTTAAAAATTGCTCAAAATATAATTCAGGTCCATTAAGGTATGCATTTCTTTTTCAAATGCACATGACGCAAAATGTCACAATCTGTGATAAAGCAGGAAAGGGCAATTGGATATTTGATTTTACTGTTGTAAAACAGCTTTGAATTTGTAACAAGCACAGGTTTTGTGACAAAGCATGACATCAAAGAGGAGTCCATGAACTTTCAATAAATAGATGGTTGTTATATAAAGATTTGAATTGGGAAGGGTTCCTCGTATCAATATGGATAAAATATGGATTACAGTGCACAGATTTTGTGCAGTTATTCAATATGATACATTTTTCTGCATACTGTAGGCATGTGGCTTAGGTGAGTTCAAAAATTCTCCAGAAACTATTTTACATGCACAGAAATGATCCATAGAATAATCAACTTGATTTGGATCATATTTGGAAAGATATATTGGATACTCAACAAAAGAGTATGACAGAAATTTTGTATTTGAGTTGTATTTTGAAACTTTAACATATATAAAAAACAGGAACTATCAATCTATGCATAAAAGTTTATGTTTGTTGCCTCATGACAAATATATGCAGCAAATTTCAGAATATGCATGCTAAACCAGTGTTTCTCAACCACAGTCCTGGAGGACCACCAATACTGCATGTTTTGAATGTCTCTTTTGTCTGTCACACTCATTACAGGTCTTTCAGTCTCTCTAATAAGCTGATGATCTCAATCAGGTGTGACATGGAAAACATGCATAGCTGGTGGTCCTCCAGGAACGTGGTTGAGAAACACTGAGCTAAACTAACAAAAGATACATTCAAAACAGACTTGGGGTGGAATCAATTTATAATCTGTATATTCCACATTTTGCTTTCTGATGACCTGTGAACACTCTGTGGTTATGCTTGGTTGCCTGCTTTACAAAACTGCTTACTTTTAGTCTCCCCCCTTCAAAATATAAGTCCCACATTTGTAGTATAGTTAATACAACTAAGATAAACTTACAAATTAGGTTGCTTGAGGCAGTTCATTTTTAGCTACACCTATCTATTCTATGGCAGGTTTGTGTCTCACAGCAAAATAAATCAAATATTACAACATGATATATAACGGTTAAACTATTACTAAAAATGCTATTCATTAGGGTTTTTACAGTGTAGACATTTTCAATTTACAAAATTTTACATGATGTAATCCTTCAATTGTTCAAAACAGAATCCAATTTGGTAATTATTGAGGTCAGCTTAGCCATTTAGATCTCATTTTAAAAATATCAAATTATCCTAAAGTGTCTCACTTCACATGTATCGTCTCAATTCTGCTGCACAAATCTTGCCTTCAGCCTGAAGTGGTTTGAAATGCATGTGGAGAGTGCTTCAGAAATTATCAAGACAGAATGACCCTTCCATCTCATAAATGAGAAAATACCTACAAACAAATCTCTTCTGCAACAACAACAAAAAAAAAGATGACGCGCAAACACTTGACATTGACGTTCTAATATTTTACCCATTTATTTATATCTTTTGAGTCAAATATCATCCGAAGCGATTTCAACTGAAAGTCTATGTTTGATTGAAATGTGCACCCAATTTAAGATAAGGTCTAGCATAGGACTGGTGTCTTGTAGATATGAAGACTGGCAGTCTGCAGGCAGTATTAAACCCATAAATAACACACACACACACACACACACACACACACACACACACACACA
>CAIGQW010052810.1:7802340-7820665 GCA_903798125.1 Danio choprae
GCACACACACACACACACACACACACACACACACACACACACACAAACACAAAAACTTCCTCCAGAAAAAAATCCTTCCTCCATTCTTCCTTGTATTTTTTATTTATTTATTTTTTTTTTTCAAGCAACATCCGTTTCAATTGGCAGAAAGCCTGAAACACTACCTCTCTTCCTTATATATAAAAAAAATAATCTTTGAAGTTTTGTGTCAAAGACCGTTGAATGAGAACAGAGTAAGGTGATGGGATTTATGATGGATGAAGTGCTGTTAGATTGTAGAAAGTGCTTATAACTAGAACGTGTGACCTTGTGGGACTTTAAAGCAACTAAAATTAAGAGTAGCCAGTTTTGTGCTTGTTTTTGGCCTTTTCTCGCCCACACAGATCATTGTACAGGGTTGATTACCATCATTTAATCCTTAATCACCTGTGTCTGTGAGGTAGTGATATTGATTTATTCCTAAATATTGACATAATGGTTTACTGTAGCAGCTAGCAGGTTGAATTTTTTCACGACACAAACCCAGTGGCGTGTTTTTCACCAATGCACACTTGCATAATTTCCCTTTGTGTGTCATTTAATACATTACAATGTATAAATGAATGCGACAATGGCAAGTCAGCAAAGGTATGGTTGTAGTAATTTAAGAGGCCGTTCCACTTGTGTAATTACATTAACGAGGCATCCGATGTGCAACGGCAGGCGTAATGGGATTTTAAATACGTATTGATCAACACGTCACAGTAGGCTTTCTTCTTTCTATCACACTCAGGGTCATCTGTGACAATGACACAAGTGAGTGATAGTATCAAAGGTGCGTTTCTTGGCAAAGAACAAACTACCGTAAGCAGCCAGCACAGCATTTTTCTACATTATACCAAAACCTAAACGTGGTAAATAGAAAAAGCTGGCTGGATAAATATCAATTGCAACAAAAACGAGCAAAGTGAAATACATGAATCTGCCTAATTTTGGAAAAAACCTTGATAAATGTTGTTCCTGAGTAAGTTTGAGTTTACTTGTCGGATGACACATCCACAAGAAATCCTAAAAGGAACTAAAAAAAGATTTCAATGGCAAATGTGGTATTATTAGTGTGCTATGTCTTGTTTTAGTAGGTCCTATTGATCCACCCTTCCTCTGTCCCCACTTGACTCTTATACATTGGACAAAAACAAAGTCCTTGTAATTCAAGTTATTTCAATCAGAAAACATCTCTGAAATGCCTCTCAGGGAGCTACAGTACTTTTGTCATGCAAGCACTCCTTTGTGAATGAGGGAACATCTTAAAGTTGAATCTTACAGTTAAATCAATCAAATCTGACAACAACTGTCTCACAATAATGTTAATGCAAAAAATTAATTGTGTTGATCCCTGATTGGCAACTTACACGATGGATGTCCAGCTTCTCCAGCCGGCGCCTAGACTGCAGCTCCACATAGGAAGTTTGGCCAGAAGAAAATGACCATGCCTATCATAGCCTGGTTTCTCTCGAGGTTTTTTTTCCTTCACATCGTCAACTGGTGAAGTTTTTTCCTCGCTACTGTTGCCACTGGCCTGCTCGGATCGGGACTTGTGGAGCTGCGCTTCGGTGGATTTGCTCTTCAGTGTTTGGACTTTCAGCAGTGAAACTTAAACCACACTGAACTGAACTAAACTCTAAAACCTGGACTTTACTTGAACTTGTTAAGCTGCTTGGACACAATCTATATTGTAAAAAGCGCTATATAAATAAACTTGAATTGAATTGAATTGAATTGTTTTACCCAGGTTTATTGCAAAACATGATGTTTTGTTTGCCTCTAAATAATACTTAAAGGTATAGTTCACCCAAAAATTAAAACTATAATTTTAATTATAGTAATTATATATGGGCCTCACAGTGGCGCAGTGGGTAGCACGTTCGCCTCACAGCAAGAAGGTCGCTGGTCGCTGGTTCGAACCTCGCCAGTTGGCGTTTCTGTGTGGAGTTTGCATGTTCTCCCTGTGTTGGCGTGGGTTTCCTCCGGGTGCTCCGGTTTCCCCCACAAGTCCAAATACATGCGGTATAGGTGAATTGGGTAAGCTAAATTGTCCGTAGTGTATGAGTGTGAATGGGTGTGTATGGATGTTTCCCAGAGATGGGTTGCAGCTGGAAGGGCATCCGCTGCGTAAAACATATGCTGGATAAGTTGGCGGTTCATTCCGCTGTGGCGACCCCAGATTAATAAAGGGACTAAGCCGAAATGAAAATGAATGAATGAATAATTATATATGTTTATATGTATATAATAATAATAATAATTATATGTCATTCCAACCTCTCGAGACCGTCGTTTATCTTCAGAACACAAATTAAGACATTTGGTAACACTTTAGTTTAGGTCATAACTCACGGTATTAACAAACCATTAACTAACACTTCTAGTTTAATAAACTACTAGTTAGCTGTTTATTAATAGTTAGTAAAGAAGAAGTTGGGTTTAGGTTTTAGTCAGGATTAGAGATGCAAGTTTATACTTTATAACTAATATCTTAATAATTGGCAGGTAATAAGCCAGTAATTAATAGCATAAAGTGTTATCTAAACTAAAGTGTTACCAATATTTTGTATGAAATCCAAGAGCTACTTCATCCTCCATTGACAGCAATAGTCCAACTCATTCAAAGTCCAAAAAGGTACATTGTCAAAACAGTCCGTGTCACTTCAGTAGTTTAATCAAAATATTATGAAGCTATGAGAAAAAAAAAAAACTACATTTTTTCAACAGTGTCTTCTCCTTAGTGTCAGTATAGAATGGGTGTTCACAAGCACTATACACTGATGTATACCACTGATGCCCAAGAGCAAATAAAGCACATGCACATCTGAGGCATATGTCAGCGGCGCAATTAAGCATGACATGAATAAAAATCACAATACTTTCGTGAACGTGCACCCTTTACTGACACTGAGTTAATGAAAGTCATTATTTTGGTTTATGTGTGCACAAATGTATTCTCTAAAAGGTATGAGTGGCTGAGTGCCATTTTTTTGTGCATATTTTTTGATGAGTCGGGCCATTGCTGTCTATGGAGGTAGGCTCTCAAACTTCACCTAAAATATTTTAGTTTGTTGATGAACAAAGAGTAAGAGAAAAAGATGAGAGTAAGATGAACAAAAATCTCAGGGGTTTGAAATGACATAACAGTGAGTAATTAAAAATATAATTGTAATTTTTGGATGTACTAACCTTTTAATTTTGTCCAAAATATGTTAAACCCGCCCCTGCCGATGCTTTATTACATTGCTGTATCGTGGCAGCTAAAAAATGAAATAGCCAGGTGAGCGGAGCACATGCATTGACTTGTCTAGCCTGAAAACCATTTGCTTTTGGTACACTATTTCACAATAAGAAAGAAAATTTATGAGACAGATGTTGTCAGATTTCATTGGTAATTTTAAATATAAAATGTAACCATATGCTTGTTAACCAGCTTCAGAGAATTTGATGGTTGCCCATTCAGAAAGATAGCTGTATTTGTATGACTGAAATATCTGCCTGAGAGGAGTTTCAAAGATGCTTGGCTAGTAAAATGACTTGCCTTAAATGGTCTTTGTCATGTTTTACTCTGCATCACAAGTGTAACACTACACCAGTTCAGCTATACTATAAAAGAGAAGCAATAGATGTGTGATGGAATATGTATTTATTTACAATACATAAATTATGGTAAAAGCCATTTGAGAACATAACATAGTAGCCTATTGTGCAAGAATCCTCATTGATCACTAGTCCAATTATCAGCCTCAATCATAATTTGAATGAAAATAACCACAAGGTACTTTGGAGCTCGTGAGGTTGGTAGATAAGATTTAGCAAAATTGTACGCAGAGAAACATATTTCCACTGTGACTGGGTTGAAAATGAGAGCAAATGCATAAAGACTTTTCAGGAATAGAACGAATTTTGCACATTTACCACAACACTTCTCATTTAAACAGGTGCAGGGAGGTTACAATTCAGAGGATTTACTATAAATACTCAAGCTGTTGGTATTCTTTATGCCGTCACGTCAATTAGACTTAAGGAATTCTAATTTGGAGTCAGTGTAGTCCCACCTGTGAACCGGGCTTTACAGCGCCTGCAGCAACGATTCAGCTTCACAGGCTTCTCTCTGTGTGAAATGACAGCAATTAGACCCACCGGCCTTCTGCGCACCACCCGTATTACCGCACATCTTTTATCCTCCCCAAAGCAACTTAGCATAAGAACGACGGTAATGTGGCTGCAAAGAGCAGACAAGCACAATCTCACAGACGCACACTTCATCTATGCTGCGCGGTGCATCTTTTAATAAGATATTTGCACTTGTCTTCGATCCGGCTAATGTCACGTAAAAATGGGCTTATGCATTCCCAGAGGGAAGCGCACATAAACACTAAAAAAATCTAAGGAAGGGCATGGAGTTTAGTCATGCTGAAAGCAAGGACACTGCTCAAAGGGCCCTGATCTTCAAAGGTCTCCAAATACATGACCCAGTATCATATTAAAGGGAAATGGATTACAATTACACAGACAACTTAGCTAAAAATAAATAAAAACATTAATAAATAAAATGCAGTTATTTATAAGTTTACATTTTTAAGTTATTTAAAAAGATAACAGCTATAATAATAATAGCATTACAAATAAATGTGAAATACGTTTTTACTCCTGTTTATCACACATTTTACCATAACTGACAGAGCCACACTAAATGTAATATAGCAAATATTACTGTAATTTAGATTTAGAACTTGAATGGTTTGATTATATAAAAAGATTTTGTGTTGTTAGTTATTTTTAAATATCCCACTGTCCGATTTGACTCATTTGTGGAAAAAAGTTTAATTACTTAAAATATAATGTCATTTATCATGATCTCTTCATACAGTATATTTCATGATTACAAGTCAAGTGTGCCATTTCATGTTTACAAAAATGTAATTGTTCAATGGCAATGGAACAATGGAATTTCATCCTTATTTTTACATTTCATTTTCACAAAATTATTCGATACGTTACAGTACACACATTTAAATGACTAGATGAAGTGCACTGCAAGTTACCTTTACATTTAACAGTACTGCAGTATAACAAATGCCTCAGGGAAAAAAATACAGCTTTAACATTACAGTGTTTTATTCTTCTATTCCTTGGTGGTATATTCACTAAACAGTAAATAGTATGACGCTGTAAGACTTTTAGCACAGATTGTTTCACGTTCCAAATCTTACGAGGCTTTTTGTGAAAACCAGCCAAAACTTTCATTACGAATGCTAAGATGACAAGCATGTGAAATCGCAGGGTGATAGATGCACTTTTCCTATTTTCCGCCTAAGAACTTTATCACAAATTTAAACACTCCTTTGGGAGAAACAGAATAGCTTAAACTAAAACCTTTTTTCCATAACTTTAGTTATCATATACAGTCATAGCCTAATTAAAAAATTTAACTTCAGTGAAAAAATTTTATTTTATTTCTTTTCAGCATTTAATGTAATTTTACATATAAATAGAAGTAATAAGAGTTCAAATTGAATAGCTATCATTTAGTGAAACAAGTAATTTATATTCTGAGCAATGCAGAGCATAACGGAAGATCCCAATATTAGGATTGAGAGAAAACAGAAGTTTTCCTCCATCCCTTGATTATATTATGTGCTGCCTGGTTATTAATTAAGTCGCAATTATTGGTAAATTTGTTTTGTAATTGGTTCAATTTAATTGCAGGACTTCACTGGAGCACGTAACGGAATGTGTGCAATTAGGAAGATGCTATGCAAACAATAAACAGAATATAAATGAACAAGAAATGCAAATTTCACTTCATTTCATTTCTCTATAACAGCTACGCTCCTCACGCACAAACATATATCCACAGAAAAATAACACAATGCAAAATTCATTTGATAATGCCATCGTGACCCTGCTGGCAAGGTCAGCCGCCACACGCATCATTTGATTCAATTTTACAGACAGATGAAAACCAATTTTCTATGAGAAAATGGAATGAGAGAAAAATATAAATGCCTCTGAAAATGTATTCAAATGTGCTAAGAGAAGCTTGAAGCCGCCACATCTCCTGTGGGCATTAGCCCATTCAGGATAGTGCGATGGCCTGGGTATCAATGCCTTACAGAGCACAATCAAGAGACCCGCGAAAGACAGAAAGCACACCTACCTGCTCCGCCAATCACGGATCCCTCATATTTCAAACCCCATCAGTCTGTGTGTGGTGTTTTAAGTTCAGTGGATAAACCAGCATGCAGTGGCCTGTGCAGGGTGCGAGCGCTTGCTGTGGTGACGGTGCAGATTTGGTCCACTTACCTCTGCTGGATCTCACCGGACTCCACAAAAATTGCATTTGAACATCAAAGAGCTACTAAATCAATATGCGTGTGTGCATACAGACTGTATGGAATGTTCTAAGAATATGAAAATCTACATATCTTGAAGTGCTCTTACCTGTTTTTTCTGTTTTGTATTTATTTTTTTGTGCATTTGTATGCGTCCCAAATCTGTCTGTGCTTGCGATTCTTTTGTGTGGTTATTTCATTTAATGTTGCTGAAATAATTAATAATTTACATAACTTTCTATACATTACACTTGATCTATGAATATATAGACGTCAATAAAATTGTGTTGCTGCTAAAATAATGTACATATAAGTTCTATTTGAATATCCCTACACAGTATTCGTTGAGACATTATAAAATGGTGCAAACTCATTTTCATGACATCACACCTACCTTCCAGCCGCATCATATTTATAGGCAGTGACACAGAAAATTCATTGAGACTTCAGTTCCACAAACACACAAATAAACAGATGCATGTGTAAAAAAAGGAACAGGAATATACATGAAGAGCTTACAGAATTAAACTACATAATTACAGAGTATGAAAGAAGCATTATATACCTTTTCTTTTCCCTATGATATTGATATAATGGTTCCATGAAGAGAAAGTCCAGAGAGATACAGGAAAATACAAAGGAGAGGAAAGAGGCAACAGTCAGAAACATGACCGCGTGTTAGATTCAGAGACAGAAAAAAATGAAAGGTTACGTTTAGAAGAGACTCCATGCATTGCGGACCAAAAAAAATTAAATAAATAAATAAACTAACAGAGAGGGCAGGCAGTGGAAATGGAAGCTTCCTGTCGCAAAACATGCCAGAACATGAATATGAGAGAGATGAGGGAGAATGCATGAATATCGAACAGATGGCTAATGCTTTCCAGTTTTCAGAGCTGGAGAATACAGACTAGCACATTTACAAAGAGCGAACAAACCCCTGAGAGAAGTCTCTGTAACTCACTTCATCCACTGGGTTGAAAGTTTTTTTTCCCCCTCTATATGAAAATGAAGTTGGCAAGCAGCAATGGAATAGCGGGGCTGTTGAGAAAAACCAAAAAAAAAAAAAACAAGCGCGAAAGAAGCCTTGTGATGAGCTGAAGGGAAGTTAAAGCGGAAAGAGAGAGCGAGCAAGAAAGAGAGAGACAGAAGAGAGGGTGGGGAAAAAAATGGAAAAGACCAAACCATCCATTGACTCAGCGCCAAGCCAGAAAGAAAGCAGCCCCAGTAAATCCCTACCAGCGGTGAATGGGAATGAGGAGGATTCAGCACAAGGCAGTGAGAGAGAAAAAGGCAGAGAGATGGACGAGGGAGTGGCTAATGGAGGCAAAAAGGTGAGTAAGAAATTAAACCCATACCTTGGTCGCCCATCATCAGGTGCGCAAGACCTTAAGGGAAGACAAGAGCACAGTCAGCACAGAGAACGGGATCATGGGAAGGTTTTTTGTCACATTGACACACGGGCATCATCCGAGTGGAAGATGCCCGCGGTACAGGGTGGGGGGGTAGGGGTAGGGGGTTTAGGGTCAAGAGGTGAGGGAGAGAGTGGGTGTGAGGGAACATTCAGAAAGCATTTCCTCAACCCAGCGGTTGCAATGCTTTATAGGTCACACTTGAAAGAGACAGAAATCTAGAAATCTAGATTAGAAAAAAAAAAATCACTTAGTTGCCGCCAAACATCAAACAAGTCGTCCGCCTGGTCAACCTTCCACAGGAAGAAGATGACATACACAGATTGGATCTTAAGGTTGCATATATTTTTATTCAAAGGTTTGCCACAAAAAATATTGATATAATAACAAAATAGCTTATGCTGGGATAAATCAAAGTTGCCCATTTCATCTTTGTTAAGGTGAGCCACAGCCAGAATATAGCAAAATACAAATATAGACCTCCAAAAGAATAAATCTAAATGGAGAATGTATGTTTCTTCGGCTTACTTATTAACTCTGTTAGTAAGAATTTGTATATTTTGCAGTCAATCTACACCACTTACCTTGCAGATTGCCCAGATTTTCCATTTCAGCGAACGTTTCATGCCATTTATTCACTATATATTAGATTTCTGAAGCTCATAACAGGAGCTAATCATGTGTCTGCATCTTTAGAGGTAATTTAAACAAGATGGCATCCATTTTGCTTCAGCCTCTGGTTTCTGCTTAGTAGAGCACACCGATTCACGTGTTTACTGACAACCTCTAATTAAGGCAGTGCTCTTAATAACAAAGCTGAATGAAGTTGCATACCTTTTACCTGTGTGTACACCAGTTCCATCTACTGTTCGTGTACCGTTATTCAAATAAAAGAGGAAATACAAAATACTTCTAAAAGAAACGGTTGAAATATGAAGACAGAGAGAAGTACATGAGTAGGGAAAGGGGTTGGATGAAAAGAATAGAAAATAAAAACCATGTACCCACCTCCTACATAGGCCTCTTCTGGAGGGGCGGCCGAGGCGTGAAGAGAGAGAAGGAGACATTGATTAAGAAGCATGCAGACTGGAAGGTGGCCCAGCCTTGAGGATTACCGTGGTTACCATGCGTCTTATCATCCTGTGCCCAGGCCAAACATTCATTACCATGGAAAATGTGAAGACATGAGGGTTTATTTGACTTTAAGTGTCCTCTGTACCCCTCAAGATCTAATCTCATTGAGTCTATAGTACTCTTAAAGTGTGCCGTTCCATGGTGAGATGATGGGAACACATTATTACGTTGTTCAAAAGCTGATAAAACACATGGTGAAGTCTTAACAGTATCATCAATGATCATGTGCAAACATGCAAACTGTAATTAAAAATCAAACTGAAAGAATGGGTGGGACCCCTGATGGCTACAATTTGATTTCCCAGAAGTGTTTTGTACAAAGCAAAATATGCTGTTTTCCCTCAGGAGAAATTGAAAAAGTACATTAACCGTCAGTTTGCTTTTTGTTTGATGAGCTTTGAAGGACTGTTCAAAACAACTTATATCTTTTGAATGAATATTTATTAATCTGAATGGCGTTCATGGTGCTTGTGAGGGGAATTTACAGGGGCTAGATGCGAAGCATGCACGTGTTCAGAAATAAAAATGTTGGTAGATGATGCAACATGAACCTACTAAGAGAAAACAACATCATTCAGTCAGGTCAGGAAGAAAGAAATGTACAATACCTGTATATGCATATGCATGTCATGTAATCACCCCATTTACATTTGCATTTATTTTTTTTAAAACTCCAAATTACCTTTTGTTTTTCCTGTTCTAAAAAAAGGGTACATTACCTTCATTCATGCATTCAATCAACACACCTTTTACTTCTGGTGACCCTGGATCAACTCACCCAAGACCCCCTAAAAACGTGGACTTTGCTATCTTAAAGTTGAAACATCCAATCCTACCTCCGTGTTTTGTGTCTTGAGGAGGAGAAAAATGACCCGAGACTTACCGCAGCCGGTTCCTCCACCAGACCAAACACAAATTGCATGCACCACTACTGCCACAAAACAAAAAAAATGCTGATGAATGTATGAATAAACAAAACAAAAGATAGAGAGAGAGAGAAAAAATCATTAAAGGAAAAAAAAGCGTGCCATGCCAGAAAATATGACAAATAAATATTTTGCTGTTAGTGTTGCGGTGATAAATGGCAGGTGATTTTCTATCCTCTCTTATCAGCTTATGAAGAGACTGACAAACCCTGCTTGCCTTGACAAATGCACAAACTCATCCCACTGATAGCTTGAAGGCATTCAAAATAACACTGGTTTAGCTAGCTTAAACCTTCACAAAACGCTAACTAGCCCGACTCCACAGCCATTTAAAAGGACACGCTCTATTGATTTTGTGTTCAACCTATCCTGCGCACTGCAGAGATATGTGTGTCACGTTCCCTCTTACAAAACCTGCCTGGACAAGGCCGAAATGTAGATATACAGTATCTCTGTGTATGTGTGTGTGTGGCTTCAGCAGCCATTTTGAAAGAACACCACACACACATAAGCACAGCCTGGTCTTCTCAGAGTCCGGCTGACCGAACAGCAGTTGTATTTACATTTCACTGACTGACAGATCAGGATCATGTAGCCTCTCCTTAGCACTGCAGAGCTCACACAGAGCCAGCGACATGCAGGCTTTCATCGAGCTGACAGCTTCTTTTAAGTGCTGGCCTTGCATACTGCCCCCAAATTTGGCAGAGAACAAGAGCTAGAAACTGAGGATGACCTACACGCACATTATTCCAGCACGGGCCGATGCAGGCAGGGGGCAAACGCGATGTGACGCCGGCGCTCATGCAGCCCTTTACAAACAGGACTGCAGCTCCAGATGCTCGTTTAAAGCATTTTTCAGGAAGTCAGTGTGTGTTATTTTCAAGCGAATTGGCCCAAAGGGATCGTATGACGAGCGTACGCTCCACATAGTGTAGCGGCAAAGTCACTAAAGATCTAGCTGTCAACAACAATTGGCGAAAACTTCTAAAAAACCGTGATAATGACCATTCAGTTGGAACGGGGTGAATGTGGGGTATGGGGCTTCTCTGAATTTAGACACAATACAACAGAGGAAAGCACTGGTAAATAAATGCAAATCAGGAGCGTTTATTGTAAAAGCTTCTAAATATAGCGCTACGTCGTTGATGTATTGTCACTGCGCCAGTGATGGGGATTTTAATCCTCTTCACCAAATCTAGTTTAACATTTCCCCCACAGGGAGCAATGTGCAGCATGTTCCATATTGCAGTCATCTACAGTACAGAGAGATTAGTGAGCTTAGTCCATCTGGAAAGGGTTCATCCGCTACTGATAGGGGAATTCTCAATATACAGTGTATTTGACACGGGCTCTCTCTCCATTCAAGATTATCAAGCGATGGTGTAGGATCAAGGAAGGTGAAAGTCGATTGCAAGACACGGGGAAAGACCACGGGTATTACAATAGTCAAGACATTTTATGTTGCCGTTCCTTAATTAATCCCTTTTTTTTTTTACCATTTTTGACCTAGATTGTTTGTATTTGCTGAATTTATGTAGGTAATGTAATGTACAATGCCTTCTGATTTCAAGAGATTTTTTTAATTATTTACTAAGTCTTGACATTTTTATGCTTGTTATGTAGAAGACAATACAAGGTTACACTGTTTAACATCGTTTAACACCAGTTTCCAAATTGCCTAATTTATATTAATGTTTCATATTATACAAATGTATTTTGAGATAAATGTAATAGTTTAGTCAAAACATATTTACATCCTTTATTCAAACTTGTATAACATTTTTATACTGTGAGAGATAAAATGGGCTCTGACATCCGTAACATTTTATACTGAAGTGCCTTGATGAATTACTACATTTACAGTTGTTTTTTTTTCACTACATAGGGCCTATACATTTATTTTATCATCATCATCATCAAAATACCAGTTAATTTTAAAAACTAATATAGTTTTTTTTCCAAATTCAATTTTTTTCCTTTTTAATTTTGTTGTAATTATTTCCAGAATCCGTGTTAATGATTTGAAATGCTGATCTATTTTATTTTAACAATGCACTCGTGTTAGGAACTCTATGAAATACATTTTATTTTACTTCTCAGGTTTGCAATGTGCCATCATACTTTTCATATATTCATCCACAATTTTGTGACGTTCCATTTTAATCAGTAAATTCAATTTTTATGACTGGATTTCATGATTGGTTTTCTGTATTCCGTTAATATTTGCTTCATTTATGTGGGTGTTGTGATGCAAGAAATGTGTAACTGTCTATTTACTTAAGTGGCAGTTCACGTAAAATAAACTGTCATTACTTCAACCTCTTTAATATTCTTTTATCTGTGGAATGCAAAATGCATATTTTCCATACAGTGAACATCTAAAGGGTCCTTTAGTCAAGCTATTTTTCACTGAAGTGGCTTAAACAACCCAGTGATATGATCTATTTCCAGGTGTTTTGACCTATACTTTTTAGCATTTCCGTAATTTATGTACAGTAGGTATTGAAATGTACAGATTATATTTACTCAAACCTGTATTGTAAATTGTATTCAATGGAATGCAAAAATAGTTTTTTGTCCATACAGTAAAGAACAATTTTGTTTTGGCCCACTATTGATCATTTAATCATTGTATTGACAAACAGTACAACAATTGAAGGATTCTATAAGACATATTTTTCTTTAAATATTTAATCGTTGCTGTGTTCACAGAAGAAGGCAAGTCCTGCCGGTTTAAAACAACACGAGGGCAAGAAATTGGCAGAATATAATTTTTTGGCTGAACTGTCCCATTAAAGCATATCCTCCGTCATCTTTAAACAGGCCCCTGGTGACGTGAATAAACAAGTCACTAAAATGACTATGCTGATCCAATTAAAGCGAGTCCTTTATTTTATAAGCAAGAGGTTAATGGGTGTAAACTGCACTACATTCACTTGCACAGGTCCAAAAGTAAAGCACAGAAAAATCCATCTAAAATATGCTTAAACGACACAGTGCACAGCCAGGAACGGACCCTTACAACGTTAGCTCCACCGCAAAGATAAGAGATGAGCTGAAACAATCTAATCGCTGTTGTAAACAAGCCCTCCAACACAATCCAATTCTCCAACCAAAGTCTCCAAGCATACGAAACCACACGGACGTCAATTGCAGATCCCTTACAGCCATCTTTAACCAGGGAGACGGAGCACATTATACAGTTAATAGAGCATAAAGATAAGGTATCAATGGCTGCAAGCTGATACAGAGTAGACCCTTTTGGCTTTCCAATTCAGACTTGTAAGAGCATTAACCATAATAACGCAAAATAAGGCCCTTTCTCTAACCCCAGCAGGGCCAAATATCTCATTACCCGTAGCAGTGTTTTTCTTTGCTGTGCGGACTGCCTTTCCTGCTGAGAGCCCCACACCTGCTTTGCTAAAGAAGGTTATTACCACAACTGCCTGTCGAGAGAATGACGGAGTGGACGTGCAGAGAGAAAGGACATATTTAATCCACACACCACCCTTTCCTGCCTGAGATCTGCAAACATGTACACACTCTCTCGTGGCGCTTGGCTTTTTTTTCTTGGCGACTGAGATAAAAGCGAACCGCACGTTTCTGAAGCGAAAAATAGCAATTCATCAATGAGCTATTTAATATGCAGCTACTAGATTTCCATCTGCGCTGAACACAAGCCGGGGTGTTTTATTGGCAACGATGGTTGCTGGTCAGCTAACAGATCACCTCAGTCATGAAGCTGACAACACACCAAATGACTGAATGGAGGCAGAATGAGTCAAAGTGGCCTGCTTTTTCCTAGGCAGGGCCAGATTTGCATTAATAACTGAAGCTGGGACAGATTTAGGCTAAGAGGAGTTTAAAACGATGCTGTTGTTTTAATAAACACCACGGCAAGCCTATATCTGGTTTATTTGATGAATTAAGCCATCATAATGGCTGGCGTGTCCTTAACAGTGGCATTTGGAGATTTGTCATCGCGGTAATAAATTATTAAAAATAAAAGAACCAAAGACCTTACGAAAGGTCCGATTTTTCTGAGTGGGAAAATGTTCTACAGAGGGGCAAATGACTTAGAAATAAAACAAATATGACATAAGTCTTGCTAAATCAAATGTGTGTTAACCCTATTTCCAACCTAAAAATTAATTTTGGTCATTTATTTACATGACAATGGCATTTTGGAGAAAATACTAATATTTGTGAACAGTTATCAAATGTCAAGTTTTTGTAAACAGTATCATTATAAACAGTCTTTGTGTAATAAACAAAAACATGATTTTTGCATTTTTTGTAAGATGTGCATGTTTTGTTTTAAATGCAATGGAAAAACATTTCCATTTTAAGCACATCATTGTTATAAAAATTTTGTTGCCAGTGTTTGTAATTATTTGTGAAATTTCTTGGCAATCTCAGATAGAAAAAGGGTTTCTCTGCAATTCTCTTTTTCTTTGTATTATTCCATGAAGATCCATGGAAACTTTAAAAAAAGGCTGATTATTTAAATATTCTTTACACTAAGAAAAAATGGTTCTAGTTTTTTGCATTACAATTATTTTTATTTTTAATTTTAATTAAGTCTAAATACATTATCTACACTTGAATATTCACAACATACCATTTCTCTTATTAAAAATCCCTTGCATAATTGCTATATTTCAGGTCTGTACATATATGCATATCCACGGTTTACTTTGCCCATCATGAATTGGTTTAAACAAATATTTTCTTTCTTTTTTTTCTCATCCTGTCTGTGCTCCTGTCACCAAGCCAAATTCCTTACTTGGCAATAAAGCTCTTCCTGATCTCATCTTTAAATTCACCAGTAATGCTTATTAGTCCATTGATTAACTAAATCATCAATTAAATCTAAAGTGGGAAAAACGAAAAGCAGGCAGTTCCAACACCTAACACCACTAGCCTCGAGACGATTCTCCAAAATGAAATAAATAAGACTAATGATTCAGAGCGACACGTCCCGTGGCCTCCACCATCTCCACATATCCTCATGTGTCATCCAAAAGCGCGTGATGGAGGCCACTCAAAGCTGCGTGGGCAGGTCTTTTCTGACTCACCCACCAAAGATGCGCATTTATACCAGCACAGAGGCTGGAGAGCGGCACATCTTGCTTTAAAGCAAGCTGCCGAGCATCTGTGGGCCCTGCCCTTTTGTCGTAATCTCATCAAATCCACTAGACAATGTATTTCTCTGAGAGACCATACCACGACTGCTATTCTAGTTTGAACATTTGTCAGTGAAACGTACTGTCTCTCTGTTGTGCTTCAGGAGGGCAAAATTTACTCAGTGGGTATGTAGTTTCCTTGGCAACATGGTGCCTTTTCGGCTTACGGCCTAACCCAGACAATATCCATCAACATCAAGATCAGTCCACAGAGACGGTTGTAAAAATGAAGAAAAAGATGGAAAGAACATAAAAACAGTGAAATCGGACACCAAGGGAGTAAGTCAAACTAGGAAACCAACCAGAACATACATATTCAAAAGGGAACAGACTTTACATGGAAATCTTAAATTGTTGATATGCATACAACCACCAATTTTCACACACACAAAAAAAGAAGCAGAAACAGTCCCCCCATTGATTTATTTGCATCCTCAATGTTTTTAATTGCTTATGTAATTAAAATAACTCTATGAGTGCAGTAGTGGAGGTTTACTTGTGAAGTTGGAATAATAAACGCTTTGTTATGGTTGCTGATCGCTGTATTGAGCATGTCATTATTTTTTTTCCTGTGATGTACTGGAATTGCAACTTTGGCTAAGTCATTACAGTGACTCGATGAAACATCTGGCTAATTACGTAATTAAAGCATCCAACCCCTTAAAATTCCAAAGGAGAATATTATTCAAATCATCATACTTCAATCATGGACTTGTGTGCATGTATTCGACATCATTTTCATACTTAATTGTAATGCCAGTGCAGTGTCAAGAGTATATTAAGTTAATTTGGCTTCTCTGACATCATTGTTATCAAAAACACAGACTTTCGTGGATGCTCTGAAATTGACACAGATGGCACTCTCTGACCGTAATTTAATCATGTAATGTACTGGGCCTGTATGTGGAGGCCGGGAAAAAACATGATGTAGCATGCACTGCCTCTGAGGAACTAGTGCAATGCTGAAAACGAAAAAAAAAAAAAAAAAAAAGTGAAAGGGCTGTGTTTGAAAAGACATTTCAACACCTCAACAACGGAGACGACGAATCCAGGCCTCTTACCTTCACTGCAGTCTTTTCCCTGGAATCCCGTTTCAGAGCAGTCGCAAATGGGCTCATCATTGACAATGCTGCAGACTCCTCCATTCAGGCAAATGTGGTCGGCTTCGCAAATGTCGCTGTTGATTCCATCGCTACCAATAAGCACCGGCTCGGAGCCATTCACCCTCAGGTTGGTTATCCATCCTTTGTAGGGAACCTCATCTTTTATGGCTGAAGATGTGAGGCGTAATGCTACAGATCGCAGTTCAGGAGGTATCCCTCCTAAGAATAAATGGCTGAAGACCGTCATGTCCCTCCGTTTCGACTTTACCTCCACCCACTTAATCTCTTCGTCCACAACTAAAGTAGTGTTTTTGAAATTCCTGCGCAAGGTCACGGCGTGCCAGCGGCTGTCATTGACGGCTGTGTCGGAGAACACCGTCGCCGGCTCGGCGCAGAAGATGGAGAACCGCAAACTGAGTCTACCATTGTGGATGAGCAGTTCCAAGAAGTCACAGAATCCCTCGTCGTCAAAGTACACTAAAAGTCCATGAGCGCTTTTGGTCTTCATGTTGAAACTCATTTCGCTTTCGCAGCAGGCGTTCCACATGGGAAACCTTGCCCACTGGCCTTCTGCACCAGTGAACTCCATGCTGGCCCCCATGTCGACAAGGCAACAAACCAGTAGCCCTATCCAGATTAGATGTGCACCGTTCCGTATTGAGAAGCTCATTGTGAATGGTAAAGGAGGTTAGGACTAGGAATACAGCTAAATTGAAATCTAAAATGCTTCAGCTCTCTTAGTGATGTGCTCCTAAAGTGTAACAGAGCTCCCTATGACGTGTAGGACTGCTGTGCATTTGGGTTAATTTACTCATTGTTCACTGAGAGAGGGAGAAGGCCTGGGTTACGGCCAACTCTTCTTTAAAATTCTAGATACACAAATCAATCAATAAAGGGAGTCGCTAAGGCCCAAACAGTAAAAAAAATAAGACTGCTTTGCTTAAAAAAAAAAAAAAACCTTCAGTGGGATCCAGGTGTGCTACAGCAGGGCCAACTCATCAGAGTATCTATATAAATTACAGCCATGTGTAGTGCTGTACAGCAGAGAGTTCATTAGGGCTATGTAGGGTCATTAATGTCAGGGTCATTTAAGTCTAGTTAAAAGTCATTGTGTAGGCCTAAAGTCAGCACTAATGAAAAGTAGGCAAAATGTACACTTTGCAGTGTTAACGTGCAGGCCCTAGTAGGGCCCTCAGTGTTCACAAACCTTCAATTCACATCCGTTTTGACATATTGATCCATAATCTGAAAAGAACGGAAAAGAAAATCTTAATTTCTTCACACAAAAAAATAACCTTTTTAATAAAAAAGATAGATGGCATACGCTCAGTTCAATGAAGTATACAGAAAGCCACAATTTCATAGTGATATTGATATTGAAACCACCAATTTCACGCTGATATTGATTGCATTAATCTTCAATTACAACAGTACCGTTGATTTGCTTTTCTGTTTTTTATTTCAGACTATAATTCTGAATGATTACAATTCATGTCTCATGAACCATAAAACTCAACAGCATTTCATAGCTTGATGAAACTTGTTATTTTCTCTACAAAATACATATTTTTAAATAAATACTTAAACCACTTTAATTTAAAACCTAAACCTACAGTTTTCAGATGTACTGCATGTTGGGATAAATCTGAGATAAAAATAGCTTGAAAAATAAAAAGGTACACAAATGTTATTCATTACAAAATAGCATGCACATTCATTTTTCTATTTTAATTGACAATACTTGTTTTGTTTTAAGCCATTTTATCTTTATTTTTCAAAAGAATTCCTCCCATGGCATTTATTCTTTAAAACCATGAAATGTTAGAGCTGCTATAAACCTGTATGTACAGTATACTTCTTACTATATGAACAGTAACAAAGCTACTTTAAAACAAAATACAGTGATGTTGTCACAGGCATCACAGGGAGCATTCTGTCATTTTTATACCATTTCCACAATAAAAATATTATCTAATAATTTATATAACTATATACATACACAGTAATATATTTAAAAAATCTGTTTGCTTCTGCAAATAGAAATGTAATTAACACAGATGGAGAAAAAAAAACATAAAAACCAAAAAATGTAATGACAGAACCCAGTGAAACCCCCCTACCCCCCCCCCCCTAAATTACAGAAGATAACAATAAATACAGCCAACAACTTACATTTAAAATTAAAAATTTAAATATTATTAT
>CAIGQW010052810.1:7835665-7854154 GCA_903798125.1 Danio choprae
TATATATATATATATATATATATATATAAAATTTTATTCAGGAGATCAAAGATTAAAGCATGACACTTGTTAAGCCAAGGTCATCCATTCCCAGGAAAAGCAAAATCTGATCAAAGAAAGAATTTGAATGCAATCTAGGTTGCTTTGGATGAAAGACTGTCAATTGTATAATTGTAACTTTTAAAAAATGAATGATATATTTTTGAGGAAAAAGCATATTTCTAATAAAATACTGAGGAAACAAATCGTTTAAAAGCATCAAACAGCATTTGCAAAAAGCTGTTTGATGGGCAAACAGTCAGCCAGTCCTTGCTCAGCCAATCTGTCGATTCAACTGAAAATTAAAATGTGTACTGTAATACTTTTCAAAACATCTTTGCCAACCAGCATTACAGTCATTTTTGTAAAACAAGTATAAATGGGAATTATTTTGAAAATCAGTCACTTTTCAAAAGACAAATATACACAGTTTTGGACAGCAAAACTCTAGACCAATGGGATTCCACTGTTGCCGTGGCTACCGACCACTATACTCATTCATTCATTCATTCTCCTTTGGCTTAGTCTCTGACTTATCAGAGGTCGCCACAGCGGAATGAACCGTCAACCACTATATTCCACACCACAGAAATGAAAAAAGCCTTCCACCCTTTTCACATTCCTGGATTTCCCAGCAGCAGAAGTCATCATAGCTGTGTAAACTTAGAGAGCAGTAAATGCGAAAGTACCAAAAATACAATATTTTCTCACAAAAAAAACAAACAAACAAAAAAAAAACTCCAAAATGGTGTTTTCATAATTTCAAAAAGGAAAAATTGTGTGAGACCACCCACAGACTCTGCATTAGAAACACCTTATGTAAACATTTATTTTTTTAATTTGATGCAAAGATGAATGAATAAAAAGAATAGCTATATAAATGTAAATAAATTGAAATCAAAATATTAAACACCGTTCAAGGATTTAAGATGCTGATGACTGTTAAATGCGGTCGATGAAAACAAAACAAAACAAGCCATTTTCATCAGGACACATAAAGTTGCCACCAACAAATCCGTCTTAAATCATTATGTAACATTTAAAAGCTTTTGTGAATGGATTGTAAACGACTGTTGTCCACAAGTGGCCTTGGAGAGCAGCCTGCTAGATCAGCTGTGTTCATCTCCAACACAGAGACTCACGCTAAAGGACAGTCAAGCGAATTGATTTAACTCTCCGAGTCAGTCGCATTCACTGTTGAAGGCTGGATCAGCACTGGAACATCCCCTCAGGGCTTTGTGTGCATCTGATGGGTTGGTTTAGGGATGCACACTGGATGGGTCAGTTGTGCTGACTGGTTGTGGGGTGTTTAACAGGCCAAGTGTGTCTAGTCTGCTATGGAGTTGCGTGCCGGACTGGCGAGGATTAAAAAAAAAGATAAGAAAAAAGGGAGGGTTTTGTCAGCGGTGAAGGCCGTGGAGGAGCGCTGCTGTCAGTGATTAATGGCTGGCAGGGTTTACTGTTCTCTGGGTTATGGATTTCCTGTCTCTCTCTCTCTCTGTGGTGGCTGCCTCTCATTAAACACCGCAATCAAAGAGGCCCCGGCAAGACCCGCAGCTCAAGAAGGGGAAGAGAGTTCACAAACAGACCAAGAGAAGGAGCCGGACAGATGAGGAGAGCGTAATGACCGCAGGACAGGAGAGGAATGGGTTAATAAGAGTTATAAATCAAATCGCCCACCGAACCCAGATGATCCATGTCCTGAGAGAAGCCGGAGATTATGTCAGAAGATGGATATATTTTAGCAGAACAAAAACAGGGAGGGAGTGGCTGTGCACTCTGTCTTGACATGTCCGTATGGTGTTTTGATTGAGAGAGCATGCCCAAATCTAATGAAGTCATCAGAGACGGAAAGGAAAAACCAGCTATGGAGAGGGGAAATGAGTCAAAGCACATTTGAGTGACAGATAGTGTCTCATGACAGCCAAAGGCCCACACCTCATAGTCTTGTCAGCATTAGACAGCAAATGAAGGATGCGCGGACTGTACGCATACAAGATGAAAGTGATGGAAACAAGATCCGTTTTCAAGCCGCTGAAAGTCCAAGGTCAAAGATGGCGGGTGCTGGTCACCGGTGTCAGATGGTGAATGGATAGCTTACAAACTTTAGTCCTGGACACTGCATTGTTAAATCATTCTGATGTCAATCGATTTCAAAAACGCAAGTCATGCTGGAACTAAATTTGCAAAATCTTAAAATAAGTCCATATAAGTCCATATATAGTTGTGGAATATGAAAATTTGGAAAACCTGAATGGAATAGCGAAATCCAGTAGCAATTGAATTACAGAATCTACAATACGTTGTGTACTGACACAAAATCTGCATTCAGTCAAGTTTTATGACAAGCTCATGTGTAATATAAACCAATACAAATCACCACAGCAAAAGTTGACCATTTTAATATTTCTGAAAAACATCTTCCAAAGACTAAATGGATAAAATGGACTAAAGGGTAAATATCTTTATTTTTTTATTTTTAAATGTGTGTCTGGTAAGCTGAAAACATTCACATAATATTCTGTCTCTAATGTTAAAGTGGAACTGGAGAAGCCAAGCCCAGATGCAGAGAGAGAGCAGGTCAAATAAATAAATAAGTGTTTCCATAAGTACTATAATGGGATATCAACAAGCTTTCGCAAGAAAACATTTTGAAATATGATTTTTTTCTTTATTTGTGGTGTTTGTTTGTCACAAATCTTTGTATATATGATACAATAAACCTATAGAGATCAATGGGATCTGTGTCTCAAATTCATGGAACTGTCATAGAATTTAGTAAAATTTGGATGAACAAATCAAAAACAGCGTTGTAGACCTAGTCAAATTTACATTTGGACTTGAAATTGCAGTATAAAACCACACAAATACATCTGAAGTTCTGCATGTTCATTTACCACACCCATACTCAAGCAAACATGACACTTGTGTTGTCAGTATTCGCATCTTACTATATGAGGACCTTACCTTATAAACTATAAAGCAGCTCACTACACTCACTAAGTGTATTTGTGGAAAAATAATATTCTCACGTCTCCATTACAACCTTTAAAATAAGTTTGCTTTAACTAGAAATTTGGTTAGGAAAAAAAAAACATTTTTGTTGTTACAGTAGAATGTAGTTTAATATAATAATAATAATGAAAAAAATAATATATTTGATATTAAATCAAACTAATGTCATGATTCAATTATCTACATATGCCTTTTTAATTACTGAAATGTATTTTAACAATAAAAATTAATGGCAAAAACAACAGCCAGTGCATTTATCAGTGCATGAGCAATTCCAAATTGTTCATAAGCAAATTTAATAATATTTTGCGATGTTCATTAGTTCACAATAAAGCATTTTGCTAAAACCTGCAAAAAACATACAAATAAAAAAAAAACATGAATGAACAAACTGGCAGCACTACCTGTGGACTGCACTTTGAAGTCAGACAAAATAACATCCCTGACATTTTAACAAAGCTATTCAGATTACAGGGAATTTACACATCAGTAAACATGAATTAGAGGCATCCCAGTGTTGCTGTGCTTTCTGGCAGACTTAATTGCTAATAAAAATGTGAGCAGCAAATAGAATCTCATGGTTAAACATGCAGGGAGCTTGTCTATTATTCAAATAGCCGTCAATCATTTAGCGGCATGGCACTAGCAGTCTGACTGGACAATGACCTGAGAGGCAAATCACGCTGGCGTTATGCTAATCATGACTAAAACACACTTTTAAGTGCCAGAAGAAAATCTGCAACACAAAAGACTTCAATAATCGCATATGCCTGACTTCTATCTATCTCTCGTACTTTCCAAAACAAGTGTTTTTTACACCACAAACTGAGAGTCGAGTCAAAGTTTGGCCATAGGCAGTGAGTCAACATGCGTAGGCAGTTCTGAGGGAAAGACGGCGCCAGTTCAGGGTCTTAAGAAGAAAATAAGCCCAAAGTAAAAAAAAAAAATAAAAAAAAGAAGGCGAAACCGGAAAAATATAAATCTAGGCTGAGCTTTGTCACTGTACACCCCATGACATCTCAGACTGTAACTATTCTTATGATACTGGAAAGGGCTTTTTTTCTGTATTACCAACACTGTTTTTCTCCTGTTTATCCTCTTTTTTTAAGTGTGCATTGATTACTGAACATGCCTGCGGCTCTAGAGGAGCCTAGCTATCTTCTCCATGAGCCCACAATCCCATCGCTCAACGGCTATAAATGTCTGCCACCTTCCCTTACAGAAACAGACATGTTCTTTAGTACTCAGACAGGCTTTGAAACCAACTCGCTTTACCATTGTGCCCCAACAATACCTTAACTCCAGTGTTTTTAGTCAGTGTTCTACATGCAGATCAAAATAAAAGAACCTACAATTTCCTACATTTTTAGGTCACTGCTCTGTCCTGTTCGAAGTTGTACCAATATGAGTAAAAGAGCAGTTTTATGCATATTTCATGCTTAATATAATCAAAGCATAGTACAAAAAAGTATGAGATTTTTGAAAAACCAAACTGTTCAAAGTTAGAAAACACTTTCAGATTTCTCCCAATTATTGGTGTTAAGCCTCATTTACACTATCCATGAGTGACAAGCGACCATTAATTTCAATGGAGAGCTAGTGGCTTCTGACGATTTCCGGATACAAGCGACAGCAGCTGTTGGTAACAGAATGTGGGTGCATCAACTAGCGAAACAATGCAGAGAATCCTTTAACTTTATGCAAATAAAGAGCAACGTTCACAAGGGACAGCCAATAAGAGAATCAGTAAAGCTCATGTGACCCTCTCTCAGCTCCTGCATTAGCTGCTTGTAGGCTATTCTTAATGCTGTAGAACTACACAGACCAGTGTTTTTCCACAGATAAATAGCCCAAATTACAGAGCACACTTTTTTTTCTTGTTAATTTGTGTAATTGAGCTTAAGTTTACTTTAATAATGAAAGAAACTTTCATTTATTAGGCAGCACGGTGGCTAAATGGTTAGCACTGTTGCATCACACAACAAGGACACTGGTTTGAACTGAAGGCCTTTCTGTGAAGCTTGCATGTTCTCGCCGAGTTTGCATAGGTTTCCTTCAGGTGCTCTGGTTTCCCCCACAGTCCAAAGACGTGATAAATGTGAACTGGATACACTAAATTTGCCGAAGCGTGTGAATGAGAGAGTGTATGGGTGTTTCCCAGCACTGAGGCTTGTACTCTTAGTGCTGGGTTGAGGCAGGAAGGGTATCCGCTGTGTAAAGCAATTGTCAGAGTTATTGGTGGTTCATTACACAGCAAAACAGGACAATTTTAACAGTTCCTTAAAAACATTGAAATAATGAAATGGGCAGCACAGAGTCCTGATATAAACCTGACTAAAAATCCCTGAAGGATCCTTGGTGACACAAATTCATGGATTAGAAAACTACTACAGTCAGTGAACTGCAGAAATATACTGAAATCATTAAAAGAAGCTGACATTTTTGTTTAATCTTTTATCATGTCTTTTCCCCAATCTCCGAACATTCTTCAGTGCCTTTGTTGTTTTGTAAAACGCTGAGCTACTTATACATGGTATAGCCACAACAAACAAATCCTACAAACTGTGCACAATGAAGATTACATTATTAAGTGTTAATAAATTGTGCTCTAATTTTGATCTCCACTGTAGGCGCAGTTATATAATCCCATATTAGTGTAGATAATCATACGGTATGCAGTTTGTGTCACAGATGGCAAAGCATTTAGGCACCAGTCAGTTGACAACTCTCTGAATAATCGAGCGCTCTTTCGGAGATGGTGGTGTCTAGCATGGCATTCGTATCAATGCTATTAGACCCAGTTCCAGTTTATGGGTGCAGACCTCGTCTAATGGAACTGAATGTCGTATGACATAAAAACATCACGAGTGAGTAATGTCTCCATGGTGCTTTCGCATAGTGAGCACACTTGTCACTGGTTTGTGTAAATTTCATGAGCTGTTACATCGACAAAAAAAATATGTTAAACGTTGGGCCGTTTTATAGTCACGGCACGCAAGTAGTGACGCCTGCTGAGTGTCAGGGTGTGTCACATGGTACAGTTGCTCTGAATGCTTATCTAATCATGGCTCTCTTTCTTGTGTCAGGGTGAACCTTATTACATTAGCCATGACATGGATCAGAGCACATCTAATTCAACTATGCACGCAAGATGGACGTTAAAAAGCAACGACGTGTGGGACAGCCTGAATCCAAATCCTGCATTGGTGGCTAGTAGCTCTGAATGCTGATTTTGGCAAGGCCGGACTCGTGGGCAGGAATTTGCGGTAACAATTGGCTCGGATGAGATCAATGAGGCGCTTAATATAATAGCACATGTAAAACTGGCAAATCAACTGATTTAACTCTACAAAAGAGCTGGTCTATGGGACTCGAGTTTTCATCCTGCATCCAGACAGTGTTTCATGGTGATTTCAGTGCTGACTGTGACTCTTTTTCCACTTGATTGATTAGACACTAGCCTAGTGATGAAAGTGATCTGGGACGGAGCTAAGGCAGCGCTCGCAGAGAGGTTACATGGTTCAGTGGCTAGAGCTTTGAAAATGCCAACCACCAGCAGCTCCAGTCTCCACTGGAGATGTTTTCAGACACAATACACCGGGGTTCAAAAGCCCATTTGTTGAAAATGCTTTTGTTTTGCATTTTTCTCATTTAATTCTGCTTTTACTTTTTTATTAGAAAATATTCCATGTACAAAAATTATTTCTGTGCAAAGACGAGCTGAAATTCTGAATTTGGTATGCCATGATTTTAAAAAATTGTTGCCAATCGCAACATCAAAAATGTTGCCAATCGCAATACAATTTATTATTATTATATATTTTTTGCAATATGCATATTTAAGAAGTCTCTTGCAAATGTAGATATACATACATGTGTCACTAATGAGACATCTTTATAAGCATATGGGATGAATTTACAGACAATTTGCAAATGTAAAAAAAATCCATAATGACGAACCCAATCTACCAAAAGCAGTCTAAATTGCAAATATTGTGGCTTCGTAGTTATATATTTTTTAACAGTTTTCCTCTGATATTATAAATCATTCAAAAATAAGAGAGAAAATGATCTATTTTCTACTGTGTGCTCTTTGTTAACTGCTTTACTTCTAGCAGCAGTCATCATGTCAAGCACAAAATGGTATAAATATGATGTTTGGGAGCGGTAAATAATAACACAAATACCCCATTACTTTACCTTAGTAAATAATGTTGCAAAACTCTCTTCCCATACATTGCTTACCTCTACAAATTAAACATGCACTCAGGTCAACTGCACAAATAATTGTCCATGCCTTCATTTTCCATTTGTGTGTCTGTAATTCTGACAGTATTTCTCTTTTTTACACTAATTTGCATGAAATATTTGTAAACGTTATGATGTTGTAAAATGTCAAAAATATGGAAACATTAATGTACATTACATTTTTAAACTAAATATTATAAAAAAACGTATTTTATAGTAAAACTCACTGTATTGTACTGTGAAATTCCATTCAATGTCCAGTTAGAGAAAGTATCTTTAAGTAAACAAATTAACTACCAATTGGCATAATAATATGGCATATTTGCAGTCTTTACTGGATAAAATATTTCATTCTTGAAATATCAAACATAAAATATCTACATTTCTAAATATTTTAAAGGTAGCTTCTGTACTGGCCTATATTTGATTTATAATGTCACACATATTCTATGATGGGAATCAAACCTGAATGCACTGCACATGAATGCATTTTTGATCCACACAAACATACACAACAATGCCACATCAGGACACACATCATGGCGCAGATCAGATCATGCTGCACATATCCCTGCAGAGCAGCCTCGGCCCGTCACACAGCCACGTGTAGAGGAAGAATGGCAGTGCCAGGTTTGAGTGAAGTCAGTCAGCGCCGTGTTTATCCTGAGGCACTCATCGCCTGCTCTTTAAACACACGGCTACGAGCTCCACTCGCATCACCCCACCAAATCTCTTTAGCACATGATGAACCTTTAACAGTACCCTTGCTTACATCTGTTACTGTTCTTTAAAGTAATTTCTGTCCCTTGCTCCCTAAAGCATGGTAAAATTGGAAGCGTCTGCTTTGAATAAAAGCCAAATTACTGCCTGTCCTTAGCATACATAAGCAAGAACACACATAAAAACATGTGCATACTCAATGGCAAACGATTGCCGATTATGATTTTTGCATTATCCTTTTAAACGCCATCATAAAATTGGAAGGTTCTTTGCTGAGATGGGATTCTCAGTGGTAATGAATCTTTTATGGAGAAGTCACATCAGAAGTTAGCAGAGAAGTCACATCAGGCGCTCTCAAACTCTGTTTTCTTCTTATTTTTAGTGTCCTCATCCCCTCTAATTGCATTAATGCAAACAAGACAGTGACACTTCAAAAGCCAGCAGAGATCATTTAGTAGGAGATAACAGCAGTCAATAATACTACAAGACTCACCGCCGCCACATCTGGCCAGAATGAAGAACTGCGCTAACAGCAGCACCTGACAGAGTCTGCCAATTTCTACAAATTACTCCTCTGACCTCCACTTTCCATGTGCGATGGTTGAGAGCCAAATGATGGCAATTTCCCTCAAAATGCTCTCAGCTGTCTTGTGCTTTGGCAAGTGATACCGCAATCCCATCCATTTAGATTAGCTACACTGAATAAGGAATGGCAAAATGAATGGGACGTAGTTCGTGTAATATTTATAACTCAAGTTACTTAAATGTGCTTTATTGATTTTTCTTTTGCATGCCAGGGAACAACAGAAATGCATACCGCCATCAGAAAGTTGCAGAGGTGAGATTGATAGGTTTATTCTTAAAACTGAGGCTCTATCTGATTGGTATGCATCATAATGGCCGTGCATCCTGTTGGAGAATAAATCTATCACATCATTTTTCTGTACCACCACAAATCCAACGCCAGTCGGCCAATGCAGGAATGACAGCAGTAATTTTCCCACTGTCCCACGGTGGGGGAGCCTCATCTCCACAACGCTGCACAGTCAGCGGAATATGAAGCCGGAGAGCAGGAGCAAACCACCCATGCATGGCACGCACACACATAGAAATTAATGCACACATCCAACGTGAGACCAAAAGATTTAAAGCAATGCTGTTTGGATGGTCATCTTCATGGTTTGGATGGTAGGGTGGGAGGTTGGGGGGGGGGGGGTGATAATGCAGCCTGGAGCAATTAGCACAACCATGGAGACCAACTGGAGGAGGGTGAGGATTTATGGCCTGTAGGTCAGCTCTTATCGGACGGGTGCTCTTTCTGACGCAGGATTAATGGGAAATGGTTTTTACATGCCTCACTGGATTCCTGAACAAACTCAATGAGTTTCAACATAAAATTACAAAGTATTGAAATTTCTGAAACAAAATGCATGTACTGAATTCTTATCAGGATAGTCAAAAACACAGATATATAATCCTAATAACAATTCTTATCATTTCAAGATTTTAGATTTATGTTGAACTTATGATCAGTTCAAGTTAATTAGAATTTTTGTTTTGTTTTATGTCTGCACTGAATTAAATGCAAATGTGTGTGATGAGATAATTGTAAATAAAACATGTTTACAGTTTGTGCATAATACTTTTGGATGCTAGCATAAAATTGGGAGATTCTTGAATTAATAAAAGAGAATTCTTAAATGAATAAAGCCCATGATTTACTCACCTTAAAGGCTTCAAGGTGTATATGATTTTTTCTTTTTCTCATCTGCCCTAACAGCATTACTGAAGACAGGTAAGCCCTATTTTATTGAATATGTATCTTTTAAAGAAACACCTTATTTCATTTTTGTATTATTGTTTAATTATTTTTAATTAGAATATTTCATGTCTATAGTTTATGTCTTAGTCCGTATTAAATGCAATGCAACATTGAGTTGAATAACCCACTGACATTCTGGAGCTCACACTGTGATGAAACGTTTACTACGTAACCCTTGTCCCACTATGGGGATTTTATCAGAAACCCCTCACTCTGAAGAGTAATAAAACGGGCCAATGAAATGTCAATAAGTTGGCGATGTCAGCCCGCTGTGCATCGCAACAATACCTTTTCTAGCTGAAGAAGCCGAACTACAGCTGTCAGCTAAGGCGCAATCACTGTGGCGAAGGAACATAGCATTTCCGTACCCCCCCTCAGGGAACGAGGGTTACGTAAGTAACCATTTAGTTTCCCCAGAAGGAGGGGAACTACAATGCTATGTGGAAACTTCCACTATGGGGAAATGTATGGAAAACGCCACAGTGATTGAACCTTACCATGTTGCTGGTGAGAGGTTTGCCAGGCTCCAGCGTGAGCGCACCATCATCACCAAAGACGCAGCCCTCCAACGTGTTCCCTGGCCCTTACTTACCTGCGAAACGCTCAAGGCTTATTTATATTTTTTGGGGAGTCGTAAAAAAATACACCTAGTAAGTTTCTAGGAATTTTAAAATACGACAGTACGTTGGGAAAGCGTGCAGTTCCGATGGGGAGGACACTGCAGAGGCCACCTGCTGCCCAAATGGGGAGACCTGGTGGCAAGAAGACATATGGACTAATCCTGAGAAGGGGGAGTACACATATAAAGGATGGGAGACAGGGAGAGCTCGAAAGGGAGGACTTTGTACTATCATGCTTGACCCTCGCACGCAACTGCAAGAACTGCTGGTGGCGTGGGAAAATGGAAGCATGAACATATGTGTCCTTCACGTCTATCGCTGCAGACCAATCCTGAGAACGGACGCACCGAGGGATGCGCTTCTGCATGAGCATTCTGAGCGGCTGCTTGTAAAGCAGCGGGACAAAACACGCAGAACTAGGATTGGTCATAACCCACTGCTCTTTTAGGGTACAATGAAGTACAGACTAAATAGCCCATACCTCATCTCAGCTAGAGGGACCGGCTTGATTGCGTCTTTTGCTAGGAGGACAGCAATCTCCTTGCGCAAGACAGGGGCGGACACAGGGCTGACCTTGGTGTAATACACGCCCGTGAACTTGGGGGACCGTTAGCAAACTAAATCGCATAGCCAAGTCTGATTATGCGAATGAGCCATTGCGACGGGCTGGGCAGCGCTAACCAGGCTGGCAGAGTTGCGCGAGTGACATCATCGCCGCAATCACTGACGCGGTTTAATCTTAACTTCTTCCCAAGAGTCTGCAAGGCGGCTGGGCGTGCGAGAGACAGAAGCCCGTCCTCTGGCACTTTCGGAGCCTGTGGTGAAGAGCCCCGATCCTGCGAGTTGGAAGGCATAGCGTTCCATACTGGCAGTGTTCGGGCTGTCACACCCAGAGAAAGTAGAAATTGCTCTTAAAAAATTTGGTAGCCATACAGCTATAAGTTAATGTGTCCCTGGTTCTCCGCCGGGGAAAGATCACACCTCCTTTTCTCCGAGTGGTCCATCTCAGGGACGCTTCGTGGTCCGTACTGGACTTAGCGGCGGCCTGAGAGGGGGGCGGTGATGGTCTGTGGGGTGCTTGACGCCTCCGCTTAACCATTTAATGGACAGGGTGGCGGAGCAGATTTTGGAGCCACAAACGAGCGCCCTCTGCGAGGAGCAGCCAAAGTGGACGGTTCGGCAGGGAGATCGGTTTCTAAAGCCCGCCAATCGCGCTTGACTGCTTTTTCACCGTGGTGAATTCCTGGGTGAACTCACTCCTAGCACTCCAAACAGGGCGATATGGGTAAGTTAAGAAAATGAACTTTGTCAACGTCACGCAAATCTGCCAGGTTTAGTCAGAGGTGGCGTTCCTGGACCACTAGTGTGGTCATCGTGCTTTCCAGGGCACTCGCAGCCGACCTGTTGTTATCAGAGCAAAGTCGGTTGCAGTGCGTAGAGCATTAAGCCTGGACCGGAACCTTCCTCGTGCCGCTGGGCCAACGCCTGCGCCATCCATAGCAAGTGAACTTAGCGCGTGAATCTACTGTGCACCTCCGGGAAGAGGGGGACGGGAGGCTTAGAGGGTTTCCCCTTCTTATCCTCCACCTAGCACCCGTCTAATCGGTCTGGCGGCAAAGCTGTGGAACAAGCCATCTCCAGCCTCGCCGCCGAAGCAGTCCGGGTTAGCACGGCCATCATATCAGATTCCATATCCAGAGCCTCGCTTATTACCCCTGAACGTATCGCGATTTACATTTCTGGAGAGCGCCAAATACGTCGCAGGTGGTACATTTTTTTGCAGTTTTTGTTTTCAAGAATCCACCAGAGGCCACTGTCGACTGACTGACTGACTGACTGACTGACTTACTGAATGAATGACTGACTGACTGACTGACCGATCGCCTGACCCACCCTCCTCCTTCCCTAAACCCAACTAATAGTGTTTTCAAAAGAACTGATTGACCCGCCCACCCACTTCTCTAAACCCAACTGACAGTTTTAAAAAGCAATCCAGAAAAAGAAAAGCCCTCGCCTAATTTTTACCACGTTATTAGATTGTACCACATTCTCACCCTGTTATTTACTTGTTTCTTTTTTTTAGACTTCTGTTTTTGTCTTACCTGCTTTCTGGAAATGTTCTTCACAGGAATCAAACCCCGATGTCGTGGTCAATTCCTCTCTGCGTCTCAAGTCCACCGACGTACATGGCGAGCTACTGGACAAACTGGTAACAGCGGGAAAGCCGTCCATACGGAGGTAAGCGGTCAGCTGGTAAGCACGAAAAGGTACAGTGTCATACTGCCCCCATAGCATTCGTTTTAAAGATTAAATACAACCATTAGTACTTCTAGCTACATAATTTGTGATCTCCAGAAATGTATATAAGGCTACATTTTCAGAATGAGCCTATGTTGCAAAAGACAATGTAACAGTCTGTCACAGTCAATTCAGTTGACATTTTTAATCAAATAATTTCTAAAATTATCCTTTAACTGTTCTTGTACACCATCTTGTTTTGGTCCAATGCTAGACTTACATGTTAACCCCTGCCATTGAAGAACCTTTTTTTTTTCATAGAACCACTTTTTCATAGCACGTAGAACATTTTCATAATCAAAAGTATCAAAAGTAAAAAATCATCAATGCTGAATAAGAATTTTTTATTAGACTGTAACCTAAAAGGGGTTACTCTGAAACACTGTCTAATATAATTCAAAATTACCACAGAAAGAATTGAGATTAATAATTGAAATACACCCACAATGAGCCCCAGCTGACTGTTTGTTGCTCCTTCTGATCCTCAAAATAGAGTTTGGTTAAATCTTAATGTACGAAGCAAAGCCGAGTGACCACTTTGGCTTGTGATTGGCATTGCAGAGCATTTCATATGATACGTCTGCATCCACTACACCCTGAACTACAAGCATCATACATTGTCAGAATGAAAAATTCATCTTTTTGACAGCGCTCATAAATTCTGAACTGTCTCTCCTTTCTTTGAGTTGCATCTTTGTACCTCATTCTCAGTTTTATGGCATTTGCATGAGGAGAGGGAGGTGATGCAGACACGAGGACTTCTCTGACTCTAAAGGTTAATGATATTTTGACCTACTGAATCCATTTTTCAGGGCCCACGCCATTAAATGGCCTTTGATCTTCTGTAACACAAGGCAAAAAATCCATATACCCATTTTAATCACAATATAAATTTTCACTACAAGGCAGGGAAATGTCATTCTGCTCTTTTGTTATTGCAAATCACAACAAAATATATGGTCCAGTCAACTGCGCCAAATCTCATGAAAGATTCATTTTCATTTTTCATCATTCCTTACAAAGGACCCTGAGGACATTCGCGGAACAGCTCTTTAATACCCCTGCATAAAGAGCGTTGATGCAGACTCCACTGCAAGCCGAGCCAAACCTCATTTAAACTTCTCTTAATCATCAGACTCAGAGCACAATCAGTGGGGCTGCATTCATCGCTGTCACCGCCGCTGAGTGACCTTCATCAGAGGTGCCAGGGCAGATGCCAGACAGGCTGCCATGTCATCTTTGACAAGGCCGATTTCTCAGAGCGCACACCCACATGGATGAAAGGCTCACAATGGCGGTGTGGCTGAAATACTTCACATTAACATTCATTATTGACCCTCTACCTCTGTTCAGATTCTGTAATTAGATCTCCAGCGCTGGACTCGATGGGAGAGGAGAGCGAGCCTTGAACTCAGCATGTTAATGCTCCTCTTCCATCCGTCTCCCAGCCTCTACGGAATGGCTGTAAAACTGAATGTGGTTTCAGGAGGATGCAAGCTGTTCGGGAGTGATTTAACCAAACGTTCGGGAGATCCAAGATGCGGGAAGATAATGAGGGTGTGACAAAGACCAGGGGAGCCATTAAACATGGGCGGAGAGGCTAAAAGAATAGGGGCAATACAACTCTCCCGTATTAAGTTCCCCTTGGTACAGAAAGATATTTATGGGTAATAACTTCTGAATGAGGGTAGATGTTTAAAACATACACACAAATGTCTGTCAAATAACAGATTATCACCCTGCTGAAAAAAGAGGGCAAAACCCCATTGAACAACCTATGATGTTTTCCTGGTTTAAGCTGATCCTCCAAAATGACAAGCTAAAATGCCTATAGACAGCCAATAGACCTGAGTACATTTCCCAAATGCTTTGTTAGCCAACTATGGTTTCAAGTTTACCAACTATGCTGCAAGTTTACCAACAAACTTCAACAATCTGGTGCTTTTCAAAATTACTTTTACAAATCTTTTCAAAGAGGATGGCAATACAGCTCTCTTGACTTTTCCTTTGCAGCATAGCTTCGTGTTAGTACAACATGGATATCAGATGTTTGCTTTCAATTTGCAAGCTAACATTTATCCTTACTGTACCTTACCATAGCATGACCTTTTTTGATACCAATTGAAACAACAACCCTTAAGGGACCAAAGGGGGAATCGTGAATGACAGAAATTATATCTTCAATAACAGAACTAAATTTACTAGCTTAAGTTAGTTTTTTTCATGCTGAGCATTTACCCTATTAAGAGTGACCTGGTCATCTGTTCGGGAGATGCAGGGAGGCAATTTGGGTGTGACTAAGTCCAAGGGAGCCATTAAATATTGGCAAGAGGCTAAAAGAATAGTTATAATTTGAGCCACCATAAGGATTCTACACCCTCTTGGTGTAGAAATACACCATATGATATGACATCTCTTTAAGAAGAGTGTAGTCATTTAAAAAATACTGTATAAACAAATAACATGTGGTCCCTCTGCTAGAAATAAATATATATAAAATGAGGAAAAATAAGAAAGAAACATGTTGAAACCAGCCTATTTGGCTTGCTAGTCTTCACTGGTTTAAACTAAACCCTGAAAAATGTAAAGATTCCTCAAACCAGCCAGAAGACCAAGGTGTTTCACAAATGGTTAGTTAGCCAACTACGCTGGGAAGTTTCACTACTACCAACACAGTTTAATGATTCAAAACTTCCTGAAACCACCATTACAAATAACATTAGCAAAGAGAAAAGCAGCTGGTTGGAATTCCTGAACATTCGTTAGAAGCTGTTTCTTGTTAGTAAGACATGGAAATAAAATGCTTTTTGTATTTCCAGTTGCAACCCAACTTGGAATACAAAAGCTTATGGGAAAGGCTGTGGAGACCATTATATGATGCAAATAGATGAGGCATAACAAACAATGTCCATTAACATTCCAAGGGGGTATCTCACATGACATACCTGCTTAGGTCTGTGTTTGCTTTTTCGGATGCTAATCATTTACCCAATCGTCAGGAGTGATTTAGCCAACTGTGAAGGAGATCCAAGTTCTTAAGAAAGGTGTGACAAAGACCATAGGTGTGACCATTAAACATGGATAGAGAGGTGGCATTGTCAGCCTTATGGTCAATGTATATACATAGCACAACTGTGAGTTGAGGTCCTTTACCAATCATGTTCCTTTCACTCCACCACTCACTGTCTATATCGTCCAGTAAAAATAAAGGTGTAAAAAGTACATAGGTGGCGAGGCTAAAAGAACAGGGATGAATCTGACTCTCCTTAAGTATTTAGCTCTACTTGAGTAGGAGAAATAAATTATTTATTTGGTGTCTAATTACAAATGATGCAATCCCATCAGGGTGAATGTAGTAAAACAAAATGTCCAAATAACTGGTACCCTTGATGAAAAAGAGAGAAGTTTTCATAGTTTTGCTATTTTTCATTGCTGTAAGCTAGCATAGTTTATAGTAGTACAGTTCAACACATCAGTTTTTTTTAACAAACATTAACAAAGATGCGTGGAAAAGTAGCTGTCTGAAATTCCTGACCTAGTAAGTTAGTTGTTTTCACTAACTGAACATGTTCAATTGTTTTTTGTCTGTTCATGGAATGTCTGAATAATGATGTAATGTAATCTGGTGATATTTGTGTCGATGCAGTGTGAATTAGCCATAAGAGAGAAAACAGTATAGCAAAAATAAGCTGCCACTGCTAAAACGGGATAAGCAGAAAAGCCATTTTGATTATCTTGCAGATCATAGCATGATAACACAACAGATCAGCCATTACAAGCAATGACCCCTTGGGGTGTGAGAATGAGTAAAACTCGCATGAAAGAATGGAGGTGTACTAGGACTGAGCAACTGCATTCATGATGTGAAGAACGTTAATAAAACTGTCTGTTAATTATTTAGAAGCACTGAAGGTGCAAAAAAGAAGACGAAAATAGCAGCACATAAGTGATGCGCTAATGTATTGACAATAGCAATACAGTGTAAATGAATTTCTTCAGGTCACTGACATTTTAAAAGCTTAAGGGCTCCAGCAATGATGGTGTGATATCATCACTTGGGCTTTTCAGTGGCAAGTGGCTGAGCGATTTGAATTACAAACACACTTAATGAATTTATTCATTTTAAACCATTTAGCCAGATAATGAAAAAAGCCATTTAGAGCTCCACGCTCACCACTCAGATTGTAATTGCTGCATACGTTTGTGGATCCAGAAAACGCCTGTGTCACTTACTCAGGGTAGATCTGTAGAAAATGGCCATCTGCCACAGCATGGCCTCTTTGAACATGATTCTTATCCAGAGTATTAATGTTCTCTCTAAATACACCATCCAGAACTAAAAGGATATTGCCTTGGGTCTATTACCTCCTGCCATCTGTTTTTCCCATTTTCCGTTTTCCTTCCAACAGGCAAGGAAATATCTGACACAGATGCTGAGTCATTCCCAGATCAATTCAAATTAAAGCCGTGCGGGCGTGAGGTGCAGATTTTAGCACTTCAGAAATGGGCTTTGACTCTGTGCCTTTCTTCCAATTCCTTTTTTTATACAAATAATGCAGAAATCAATAGCCGTGGTCAGCATATGCACTTGGAGCGGTGGGATTTCGATTTCGGCTGGGGAGTTGGAAAGGAAGGAAAGCAGAGCATCCGCCCAAACTGGCCAGCTACGGTATTCCACGAGTAGCGCTAACCGCGCACGCTGCTTCTTTTATCAGTCAATACATCATTTTACTTAGCCAATAACAGAGTCCCTCACACAAAAGATAATGGATGTTCCTCCCGGTTGCCGCGGGATCTGCTGCAGTGGTAATGTAGATTAATTCACTGCAAACAGATTGATTTTCCCTTCTCGGTCGGAGTCATTTGTTTTTTCATCGTCACTGTGGTCAACTACTGTAACTACCCACCTGGGCGAAGAAACATTGGCTACTCAAGCAAATGAGAAACTAAAGGCATTGAAATAAGTGCTGTCCTACAATCCCTCTTTCTGCTTTCTCTTCCTCTCCGCGCATCGGCCTGACATATGGCGTCAGCGTCTGATAGAGGCATTGGTGACCCGTGTCGACCCTCCATCACTGTCAGTCAGCACTTCTGCGAGGTCAGGGCCGAGGCACCACAGAGCGTCCCATTAAATATACGAGGCAAAATAAAACACTAAAGAGAAAGTAGGAAGCTGAAAAGCAGAGGCCAACACCTCCATCTGTCACTTCGGCCTGGCGCCTGAGAGAAGGACAAAGTGAAAAGACAGTTTCTGGAACCAAGAGCACTTCTGCAGGCAGAGTTTCTCTTAGAACTCGTATTAAAGTCACTGTGGAATCGTTTTTACTCGCAGTATTGTTTCATCAGAGTGTTTATGGCTGCCGCTGCCACACATTCACACTTTGATGTGGGCCGCTTTAAAAGGCCGAGCGGCATGAAAGAGTGCGCGAAGCAGAACAGATCACACGTCGGAGTTCAGTAAAATGCCTTCCGCAGCCCAGATATGGCTCAGCGTGGAGCTTTGTTTGGATGCCGCTTGGATATTCCTCTGAGATTGATGACTATTGGAATGCAAATAGAATTCAGCAAACTGATTGATTAATCAATCCCTGTCAGAATTATTTATTATAAACTCCAGGGCGAATGCATTAAATTTTGAAAGATTTTAGTCATTTATGCTAAGCAAATCATTTACTTCGAGGAATATGCTATATATATATACACATACATATATATATATATATATAT
>CAIGQW010052810.1:7895835-7942211 GCA_903798125.1 Danio choprae
ATCAAGTTTTCCTCATTACTGTACATTATTGTAACACTATATATTTAGTACTGCTGTTCAGAATAGTGATGCATAGTATATTAACAGTCATGTCTGTCTTGTGTTTACATATAAATGCTTATTTTTAAAGGTTATCATTATCAGCCTGTTAGGAATGAAGTCACATGAGTCACACACAGTAGACATGCACTTTAGAGTTCATGCTAGAGGAAGTATATTTCTGTGTTTTCACCATTTGTAATAACCACATGAGTCCCTCAGTTGTCAGCAGTGTGAAAAGATGGATCTCAAATTCATAATGTCATTGCTGGCCTGGCAGAAGATGCTACAGAACCTAAAGGAGTGTTTTATCTGGAGAACCGTGTACAGAACAGGACAACGATTGTACCTGACAAAAAAAACTAAATCATAAAACAGTCATGGATCATTCAACTAATGACACAGTATTCAGAAATAAGCATAAAAAGGTTTTATTTGCGTAAACCCAGATATGATGACATCATATTATATAATGTATGATGTGGACTACAATTTCTGTTGTGAAATGTAGCTTATTCAAGGCTGTACTAAAAAACAATTAGCAATATACTATCTGCTATTTTTTTATGGATATTAATATTTTAAAGATTCTGCAGGGTCTATGTATACTTATGCCCTGAAATAAACATATTGGCTTGCTTAAAACTCCATTATACAGATAAATATTAAAAAACTGAGCTAATCTATTCCACATTTCACTAGAGGATTTGCATAATTTTCATTGCATCATTTTTTATTACCTTTAAATTACTATTTTAATTTTGCTAATTGAATTTACAATGTTTTCCTATTTTCCATAGCCATGTATCAACCAATGTTGTTTGTGTGGCTGACTATAGATCAGAGCACAATTGTGAGAGCTATCATTTGCTTAAGTGATAGTCTGCTGCCGTTTTGAAAAACATTCAGACATTAGGTGCACAGAAACGCTGAAAAATGCACAGACCAAGTACATGGAAGAGAAAGTGAATACCTTTTATAAGTTGGAATCTTGTGATTACAGTATATCTGATATGGCGCGAACACACCTCAAGTGCTGCTGAGTGCGTTTGTGAGCCGTAATGATGTGCAGTGAACTGCATATTTCTAGAAATTCACTTATGTACTAATTTAATGTTTAAGCTTTTTTTGTTATTTTGTGTACAATCCCAAAAACTGAGCATCTTGAGGATGAAGAATTAGATTTTAGGGAGTAGTTTCTCCGTCTGCTACCTGGCCATGAAGGCCCTTAAAAAAGTAAATGACACTGAAGTCTCAGGTTTATGCTACATGTCTTTAAAATAAACTTACGAGAACTCATAAAGAGTAAAAATAAATAAATAAATACATTTCTGTTATCCTTTGCCCTCATGTCATTAAATACTTTATGCCATGGAGCCCAAAAGAAGAAAATCTTCCAGAAATATGAATATGTACATTTAAATTTTTTTTAAATACACTCAGTAGAGGAATATAGTTTGAAAGTGAATATATGATGACCAAATTTATAATTTTGGTTGATTTTACTTGATAACATGCATTATTCTAGACATTTGTCAATTGTATTTATGCACGTTTGGGGTCCCAGACCTTACTTTGACCTACAGTGTTTGACCTCAAACAAACATGTTACTAGAGGACAAAAGTGATGTCCAGAGGTTACTTTTTACAAGTTTAAAGGCAAAATTGAATAAAGGAAAATTATAGCAAATAATGTTGTTTCTTGCAGAGACAGATAATATTGCTTCAAAGTATAAGACATCAAAGTATCATCATGAGCCATAGGTGTTAATTCTCTGTTGCCTGTATGTGTGTTTTCCCCTCAATTTGTCAGTAGCCTCCGACATTGCATTTTGTGAATCACCAAGGATCATAATTTTAGCTAAAAATCTTCTTTAAATGTTGTACTGGAGGGATAAAAGTCACCTTCATCTTTGATGCCCTGAATGTCAGTAAATAAACAGCAATTTTTCATTTTTGAATGAACAATCCATTTATTCTACCATTAAAGCATTAAAAACATGTTATATTAAGATGAGGAAAAAAGAAACTTTAAGGATAAAAGACAAACTAGCTTATGATGGAATATGGATTTTACTCTCCATAAATGCACAGAAAGTGCACAGAAAATAATGTATAAAATGACCACAAGTAACCAGTTATTCTCTCCTATATTTGATTATCAACCAATCAAGACTATTGATAACTCTTGTGCATTTCTCAGTGAGCATGTTTTTATCACAAATAAAACAACTGCAATGCAGAGCATATACAAAAATATACAAAACTTTGGTTTATACAACACTATTTCCCAAAACCCTTTGAAAAATGCATGAATTTAATACAAAACACACCTTGATTGCTAGACTTCTTACAATAAAACCAAAGGAAGTTACTTGTACTAATTCTTTGCAACCCCAAATAACAAAGATGGTACGTTAGGCTAGAGCATAGGGGTTAATGAATGTTTAAATGTTCATTATCTATTGTGTGTTGCCAGGCATTTGATTTGCCTGCCCAAACAAGTCTTCTGCTAATCTATTAAGATTGATTATAACCTTAAATAAATTATTTCCTCTCCAAATCCTGTTGTTTTAATGTCAGCGAAAGACCGTCAGTGTGCGTCAAACAATAAAATCACACGTAAAGGTTACATAACCATTAATAACTATGTCATCATACCGCACTTGATTCAGTGTGACACAGTCAAATACATCAGACTTAAAATAATGAGCTACACCAGACAGCTCTTTATATTTTCAAATAATGGGATTGCAAAGCCTTGAAGGCAAATTGAAAGATCCTGTCAGCTCACAGTCAGCTGAGGCTTATATTCAATCTATTGCAAAGTATTAAAAATATATATATATAATCACTGAAGGGAAATATTACTGGTACTCAAGGAGTCATCTTATTAGTGCTTAAAATGGACTTGCACTTTTTTCCAGTTTTAATATTACATACAGTGTGCGGTAACTTTTACTACTGACAGACTGTGTGCGCGCGTGTGTGTTTTTGTGATCTATCAGTACACAAATTTGTATAATGACATGAGTATGACACAGGTATTACAAGGTGCTATGACTTATGAGGACATTGTCCATATCCTTATCTTTTCAAAGGCTTATAAATCATGCAGAATTAGTTTCTTCTGAGCATTTCTTTTCTTTTCAGAAAGTAAAAATGCACACAGTTTACTGTAAGGCCTGGGTTTTGGGGGGCAATTGAAAATACAGTTTGCACAGTATAAGAACAATGGAAAGCTATAGAATGTCCACACAATTCACAAAGTGTGTGTGAGTGTGTGTGTGTGTGTGTATGAGTGAGTGTGTGTGTGCAGGTATATGTGGTTTACAGGCACACATGCATGTCCCTGTAATTTAAAACACTTAAAAATCATACTTAATGGGGTCTTTTGATATTCAAATTATGACACAGCTTATCTGTGAGGGTTGGATTTACGTTCCTGTATAAAATATGTTGACTAAATACACTTGGCCATTGTATGCATGCCTTTCTACATAGAGAAACTTAAACATTATTTCCTAGGGAGAAAACAATGAAACAATTTAGTTCGTATATAATTTAGTTCGTAGATAAGATTTCTAATCTTTTGATCTAATACTGTGAAATAAGCAGTGTTGAGCACATTCCTTTAAAATAGTATTTAGTTATAATTACTAGTTACTTCTCACAAATAGTAACCGAGTTAGTAACTGAGTTACATAATTATAAACATAACTAATTACCAGGGAAAGTAACTATTGCGTTACTTTAAAAAAATATAATGTCAAATGACTATAAAATAAATATAAAACATTGTACACTAATCTACACTATTTTAATGTTGTTGTGGGACAATGTGAGAGACAATCATCAAATTCAACAGATCATTATAAATATAATCATTACTATAGTTGCACAATAAAACACAATAGATGGTTTAGAACTTCTAGCTATTAGATATTATTTTATTTAACTCAATCTCAGTAATAAGTGTTTGCGATGGAGAAAAATCAAGTTTTATTTACTTTCATGTTGTGGCTTTGTCTCCTTCTTTGGTAGCAGAGCTCATCTTATCACCTGCGTTCTTAGCCACTAATTTCGTGGCGGTATGTGACGACATGAGGTGTTTCATTAGATTAAAATTACTTGAAATTAAAATTAAAATCACCGACAGAGGGAGACTCTTTTTTCCGGGGCATAAGTTGCATGATACATAAACATTCTTGCCTTTCACCTCAATGAGGGAAAAGTAGTGCTATTTCCAGTTTGCAAAAGCTACCTTTGAACTTGTTAGATTTGCCATCATACAGACTCCTAGTCGTTGGTGTGTGCAATTGACTGCGTGTGCTTATCTCAGTTACACCACGTTTACAGACACACCAATCATTATCACTGGTTGGTTAAGTGTCCCACCACATCCCCGAACACACACACACACACACACACACACACACACACACACACACACCACACACACACACACACACACACACACACACACACACACACACACACACACACAACCCAGAGAGAGGTTCTATGGCTGGCTGAGAGAGACGTTGCTACCATAAAACCCGTGTTCTCAATTATAGTAACGCACATTTTATTGTCAGTAACGGTAATGGCATTGTAACAGGGGAAACAGTAATTTAATTGATTATTCATTACTGAAAAAAGTAACGCCATTAGTAATGCCGTTTATTTATAGCGCTGTTATTCCCATCACTGGAATTAAGTAGCCAAAATTGAAATATGAACCCAGGAGAGAAAACAACACAGAGAGCAACATCATTCATTTCTGCTCTGATAGTCGCAAAACTTTGCAAAGCACAGTGGGTTTGTGTAGGGATGGGCAGTATCACAGTATATATCACTTCCACAAAACAAAACAAAAAATCAACTGTAATAGATTTATTAATTCGGTGTATACCACTACATGTAAATGAGTGAGTGTGGCTAACTTATGTGCAGTGTGAGACAGGGAAATCTACCAGCATTTGTCACAAGTTTCTCATAAGTTCTTGTTTACATTTTTATGTTGATATTTATTTATTTATTACATTTTTTTAGGTATTTTATACATGTAAAAATGTTAATTAAGTAAAGTTTATAATAATAATAATAATGATAAGGATTGTCCACACAGCTGTGAAATGTGTCATACAGTGGAATTCGTGGTTATGAAATTCACAGAATATCCATAAAATCACAAGTCTGATTTTAATTTACCGTTAGAAGCTAATGCGTATGGTAAATAAAAGCTAAAAATTATTTATATCAAAATAAAAAAATAAAAAAACCCACAGATATCAAAAATATCTAACATAGGCTCATTCTGAAAACGTAGCTCTATATACATTTCTGGAGATTATGTAGCCAGTAGTCTTTAGAAATGAACGCTACGGGGTGGTATGATGTCGTTCCTTTTTGCGCTTACCAGCTGACCGCTTACCTGTTACCAGTTTGTCCAGTTAGCTCACCATGTACGTCGGCGGACTTAAGACGCAGAGAGGAGTTGACCACGATGACAGGGTTCAAGTCCGATGAAGAACTATTCCAGAAAGCAGGTAAGACAATAACAGAAGCCAAAAAAATTTTATGAACAAGTATATACCAGGGTAAAAAGGTGGTAAAATCTGAAAAATCAGGCGTGGGCTTAAAAATACTTGCTTTTGAAAACACTATTGGTTGGGAATGGGAAAGAGGAGGGTGGGTCAGTCGATCGGTCAGTCAGTCAGTCATTTAGTCAGTCAACAGCGGCTTCTGGTGGATTTGCGCGAGAACAGCAGACGCAAATGGCACCCGCCAGAGAAATTTGAGATCTGAAAAAGCATACACAGCGCCCCCTAGTGGACTCGCGAAAACAAAAACTGCAAAAAAAAACGTAGCTCCTGGGACATATTTGGCACTCTCCAGAAATGTATAAAGCGGTACATTTTCAGAATGAGCCTGGGTTGAAAATATCAATTTAAAAATCCAGTACTATTCATCCCTACTATATTTATTACGATCAAAATAAAAAGAAAAAAGTCATTTTCATTTCTGAAGTATTTCAGATGTTTTATTAAACTATTACTTTTAAATCACTTTTCTGGAATACCTACATATTTAAATGAATTATAAAATTAAAATAAAATTACTCAGAATTCATTCATACTGCACATCCCTGGTGTTAGAATCAATTTGATATATTGATATACTGCCATTATTTTTATATATCACACTGTCATTAAAGCATTTCAACAACAGGTCACATAATGTTTAGGATTTTTCCTGGAAAGTACTGTAGGTGGCTTCTTGAGACTTTAGGAGCATTACATATTGAAGTGGTCAAAAAATGAACAAGCTCAAACCATTTCAGACCCAGTTTACACCTGTATGTTGTTGTAAATCTTAATACCAGGTGTAAACAGGGCCTTGGTCGTTCTATCATGATTTGTTCAGATGTTGACAGCTAGAAAATACTCTCTCTTGGGTGGTTCAGAGAGAAAAAAAAAATCACTTTTAAATAAAATACAAACTCAAATAATAAGATTTTTTTTTTTTAAAGTACATTAATGATGGAAAATGTGATCTCATTTAAAGACAGAAATAGAAGCTGTCTTCCTCTTTGAGAGTGCTTTAGCAGCTCGATAGAAAGCATGTCAAAAATTGCACATTTCACACTTGGGTAAAAGCACAAGATGTTACCAAGAAAGAAAAAAAATAAACTCCAGGAGGGTTAAATATGTCACCTTCCCTTTCATAACTTTGTCTCCTAGGAAAAATGTGTGTGTGTTTGTGTGAAAGAGAGACTGAAAAGGACAAGTAAGAAACACAACAAAAACAGTTTTGAAGAATTATTTTCAAATCGGTATACATACAAGCTTAAAAAAAGATCATTCACACAAATATGATTTGCTGCAAATTTACTCATGGTCAGGCCAAGATTTTTAGCTGAAACTGTGATCTTTGGTAATTCATAAAATTCAAGTGAATGGCTAACGGCACTTTGATATGGAGTAAAACAATCTTTCAAATTTAGAAAATGAACATTATTTACACTGTTAGCCTTATTTGCACTTAGCCTATTGTATAATGTTGTGAATCAAACATTAGTAATCTGACACAACAACGAATGACCAAACAGCATGGTGATGAAAGAATTGCATTTATTCATTTTCATTTCGGCTTAGTCCCTTTATTAATCTGGGGTCGCCACAGCGGAATAAACCGCCAACTTATCCAGCATATGTTTTACGCAGCGGATGCCCTTCCAGCTGCAAACCATCTCTGGGAAACATCCATACACACCCATACGCTACGGACAATTTAGTCTACCCAATTTACCTATACCGCATGTCTTTGGACTTGTGGGGGAAACCGGAGCACCCAGAGGAAACCCACGCCAACACAGGGAGAACATGCAAACTCCACACAGAAACGCCAACTGACCCAGCCGAGTCTCGAACCAGCAACCTTCTTGCTGTGAGGCGAACGTGCTACCCACTGCGCCACTGTGAGGCCCTGCATTTATTTGTTAATAATTTATTTTTGTTGTTTAATAAACAATATGGGGCAGGACGGTGGCGCAGTGGGTAGCACAATCGCCTCACAGCAAGAAGGTCGCTGGTTCAAGCCCCGGCTGGGTCAGTTGGCATTACTGTGTGGAGTTTGCATGTTCTGCCCATGTTTGCGTGGGTTTCCTCCGGGTGCTCTGGTTTCCCCCACAAGTCCAAAGACATGCAGTAAAGGTGAATTGGGTAGGCTAAATTGTCTGTAGTGTATGAGTGTGAATGGGTATGTATGGATGTTTCCCAGTGATGGGTTGCAGCTGGAAGGGCATCCGCTGTGTAAAACATATGCTGGATAAGCTGGCGGTTCATTCCGCTGTGGCGACCCCAGATTAATAAAGGGACTAAGCCAAAAAGAAAATAAATGAATGAATGAATGAATAATCAATATGCTGTGGCGAAAAAATGGTAGTGAATTTCAAAAACAATTCTAAAATAAATGGCTTTTAACTGAAACACCATTGGACTCAATGTGAAGTTAAATATTGCTTTTAAATAATATTTTTTACAGTGTGTAATAGGGTTTTAATATAACAATCATGAATAACAATTAATCATTGTATATTTAATTAAAGATGCATTTTTATAGCTGCGTAGATTTTAATTTGTTAGAATTTTTATACAAACTTAAAAAAGCAAAGATTATTGGAGTACAATTTACATAAACATTTGTCCAACTTCACATGTAATTGAATGCTATTTCAATTTATAAGCCAATTCTTTTAATTGCTTGTCAAATTTACAACCGATTTTTCACTGCATATCAATTGTTCAGGAAATAAACAAATTCTTGCATCACAGTGCTGTTCTGTCATTTAGTGTCATGTAAGATAAAGGTTTGGGAGGTTCTGCACAGTCTGTGTGCTGTATTTTTGCTCTCCATTAGTGGTAGAGAGAGAGAGAGAGAGAGAGAGAGAGAGAGAGAGACGGACAGACAGAGAAAGAGAGGGAGAATGAATTCCTGCTGGGGCTGCTGGGGACAGCAGGCTGGCAGACGCGGCACGTTGTACTGTGTTCTCTTTCATGGTTTTTAATTAACAGCCTGGGAATTTCCAAATTCCGGGGGAAAAGAACTTGAATAAATGAACAGTTCTGCGAGACAGCTGTTCTGCTGTGCCACAAAGTGAGAGAAACAGGGAGGTGAAAATCTCTGTAAAATATGCCATGCACATCAATCAGCATACATTTATCTTAACATGGGAAAAAGCGCAACAGTCATGTCAATAAAATTGAGCTTGGTTTTATTAAAGATTCAAAGGATGATGTCCACTGTCAACTTAACTTCAAAACTGTGTGTGGCCCTGAGAGTCTTTGCTATAGCTGAAGATATGGTATTGACAACGTCTATAACACTTTATTATTTTGGAGTCAAAGTTGGCAAAGAGAGCAAGACATAAAATTTCACAACATTGTGTGTAGTGATTATAGTCGATGTGATGCCTAGCCGTCAAGTGAAATATTGAATTTTGAAACACTGCAGAACTGTCTCTGTATAGAGTAGAGTAGAGTGCTATTCACAAGAAAATCCCCAGATAATGTACTCAGGTAGGCCTTTTACACCATGATTAACCTACCTTTTAACCTTGGGTAGAAACATTTCACACTTGTAATTTAGAAGTGGGATTAGCTCTGCCTTTTACCCAAGTAGAGCAGATTGAAATGACTCAGTGATAGAATGTTACGACTAGAAGCTTAGCCAATCTCAAACTTTATATTTACATGATTTGGACTATCCTGAAATCATCGATCATCCGATAGTTCAAAAAACTAGCTTACTTTAAACATTACGCCAATTTACAAACCACTACCTGGGAAATGCAAACCACATTTAAATTGAGAACTTTTCATAAATCAGCTGATTTCTCGATAGCCGCATCTTAACATCACTTGCATGTCTGAATATTTCATAGGTATGTACATATTGGCTCTCATGCTTACAAACACTATTGTCATTATTAAACCCCAGAGAAAAAATATTGCAACATATCAATGGGAAACGTATGACTTGTATAATTTCAAGATGCTGAATTTTCAGTGTAGCACTTCAACTTCTGCTGCACAAGATGAGAACACACTTTTAATTCTTTTGGTATAGAAGCTAATGCTTCTCAGTTTGCAGTCCATTTCCTCCTCCTCTGTCTGGACATGCTCAAATTTGCATTAAAGATGTGTTTCCTCTAAAATATTACACATGCTTAGTTTAGCAAACTGACAGAAAGCAATTAATTGAAATCTGGGTGAGTTGACCAGTTCACACTTAAGCCATTTTTAACCTTACTCTGACAAAGAAAAACTGATTAACACATTTAGATGACCATGTGCTTTGTCAGCTTAAACATTATCAGGTTAAGAGCATGCATGTAAAAATTGTGTTGTTTCAGCATTTTAAAGGTGGGTGGGTGGGGGTGGGTGTGGGGGGTCAAACAAACAAAAATGGTAAATTGTAATGGAAAACCCTTTTTGTTTTTGTATAGCTAATAACTGGTGTTGCAAATACGCAAATAAGTACATTAACCCATGGTTTAGGAACATTCATTTCATTAATACAGTGTGAAACACTAAATGAAAATATTTAATTGTAAGCAGTATGAAATGTGTAGCAGATAACCAAGGATTCCATTTACCTCGGGGTTAACTATTTCAGGTGTGAAAAGTATAATTTCATGGATCGAGACTATTAGAATGGACTAGAAGGCCACTGGCTACTAAAATAAATTTTAGAAATTACATAACAGGAAATGATTATAATGCTTATATATTTTAGCATTTATGGTTCCAGGTTCAACTGGACTTAACAGCAAAATGACTGTTCAGATAAGTAATGAATCAGTAATGACTCTAAAGAATCAATTCACTGATTTGACAGAATTCTAAAATGTAATATAAAAAAATGATAGAGTTCTGAAATAACAAATTCTACACCACAGCTACTTCGATAAAGGCACAGAGAAACAATATCACAGAGAAAAATATTTTAGAACACTCATTACCAGCTGAAGAGCTACAAAAATATTCAGAATCCATTCTGCTTTAACAAATGCAAACATTTTAACCTGAAAACTGAATTGTATCTTATTAAGTGTCATAATAGGACCTCTTTAAAGAAACAAACAATAAAACAGGGCATTCCTTACATTATTGTGCATTGTCATGGAAGCTAAAACAGCTATAGCTATCATTAATGGGGTGAACAGGGCTTTACTCACCAGTAGATTTGAGGCTGTTTTATGAATCTACTGGACTGAATCATTAAACCAGTTCATATTGACTCATAGGTTGTTTGTGAATCAAACATAACAACTAGCGAATGTGAATTTTGTGAATGTGCTTCACAAAATGAAATTAGAAAAATAAAAATAAATGTATGAACGCACATAAGTTTGGAGGCCAGATTTCAAATCATGATCAATAATTATTTTAAAGATTAGGGTGATTCTATATACAGCAAGGAAAATAAGTATTGAACACGTCATGTGGGAATAATATTTCTAAAGGAGCTGTTGGCATGGAATTAAACCAGATTTTGGTAAAAACCCAAACAATACAAACATAAAAATAAAACAAAACAAAACAAATCTGAAAATGAGTTATGTGTAATAACAATGAAATGACACAAGGAGAAAGTTCTGAACTACTGAAACGTATTTAACACTTTATATAAAAGGCTTTTGGGCCTCACAGTGGCGCAGTGGGTAGCACGTTCGCCTCACAGCAAGAAGGTCGCTGGTCGCTGGTTCGAGCCTCGGCAGTTGGCGTTTCTGTGTGGAGTTTGCATGTTCTCCCTGTGTTGGCGTGGGTTTCCTCCGGGTGCTCCGGTTTCCCCCACAAGTCCAAAGACATGCGGTATAGGTGAATTGGGTAAGCTAAATTGTCCGTAGTGTATGAGTGTGAATGAGTGTGTGTGGATGTTTCCCAGAGATGGGTTGCAGCTGGAAGGGCATCCGCTGCGTAAAACATATGCTGGATAAGTTGGCGGTTCATTCCGCTGTGGCGACCCCAGATTGATAAAGGGACTAAGCCGAAATGAAAATGAATGAATGAATAAAAGGCTTTTTGGTGATGGCAGCTTAAAGACGCCTCTCATATGGAGAATAAAGTCACATGAATTGCTCAGGTGTCAGTTTTCACAGACTTCAACAGAGTGTAAAAATCTTGATGGTTCTGTGTCTCGTCTATCAAATCTGATCTTTAATTTGTAATTTACAAATTTTACATTCTACAGCTTGATTTTCTTTCTCTGAAAGCATTAGAGAGTTTCCTTGGCTGTGTTTTGGATCATTGTCTTGCTGAAATGTCCACCCTGGTTTCATCTTCATCATTCTGGTAATGTACATGTTGGACGGAAGCAGCTAATATTCATTTACACTGAGGAAGGGCAGAGGGTTGCTGAATAACTACTGAGAGATTTCAGCTGTCTTTCTACACCTCCCTTTCTTCATGTGTTCAATACTTTTTCCCTGTGTCATTTCATTTTATTACGGATAACTTAATTTGTAAACTAATTAGATTTGTTTTATTTGCATATATGGATTTCTTTGGTTGTTACCAGGGAAAGTCAACAGCACCTTTAGAAATTTGTTTTCTGAGAAAAATGGTGACGTGTTCAATACTTATTTTTCCCGCTATATATCTAAGAAATTGTATAAAATAATTATTTGACATTGCAATTAATGTCATGCAATTAGCATTCCAAAAAACTAAGCCATTAACATCATATACCAAAGTTCCTAAAGGTGTAATGTTTAAATTTTTCTGAATAGTCACCTATTAATATTTAAATACTGTAAAATCAATGGGATTGTCTTTTAAAAAGGAAAAAGGCAAAATGTAAAGAAGGATATTACAAATATATGCTTGATCCAGCCTTCATTTCACTTCTCTGCAGCAACACATCAACAGTACCCCAACAAATATGTTAAGACAGGCCTGTGTCAAACACATTGACTAAGGTTCGTTATGACAGACCTCAAGCTTGTAGCTTTGCCATGCAGACTGATTAACGAGTGATATTTCAGACATTCTCATTAATCACTAAACCGAGATCCCATCTCAAAACTGGGACTTGGGTTTGACTCACACTTTAGTCATGAATTTGATCACTTCAGATTTCATTGGGGAAAAAATTGGAACTTTGTTACAATTACTTGCTTCTTGGCTTTACATCAGAAAATTTATCCTCCACAGACTTCAGTTCAATGTAGTGTGAAAACTTATCAGATGACAAATTATACACTATCCAACTGACAAGTTAAACTGAACAGAGCAAGCTCAAGAACACACACATTACTACAGTAGAAGACACATGGCCCTCAGATGTAAACAAACATGGGTTAATGGCAGCTGGCCCATACTACTCTATGTTCCAAGTCAGAAAAGAAACTGGCCCAGTGCATTTGTGTGCAGACTTGGATGGGGAAAAAAGATGTGGCCAGCATGGCCTCTGCACACTGCAAAATGTGTTGGAAAGCAGTTAGAATGTTAGCTAGCTACTTAGTTAGAAACACTGCTGAGATTTGTGGTTTCAACTGGTCAGTTTGTGTTGGCTGGTCACAGTTTGACTTCAGATATGTGTTGTGGAGCAACATATTATGCAATTTCGCATGGTGCTCCAATCAGGATTTTTTTGGGGGGTTGAGCATCAATTCATGGAAGCATTCAAATTTCTGTCGTGAAAAAAAATTCTCAGAGAGATTTAGCATTGTAATGAATATGTATATGGCCCTGTTGTCTGGACTTAGTGGCATAGATCTGTTACACTGCTGCTCCAGCATTGATTAGAATACAGAATATAACACAGTGCTGCTGCTACAAACCTAGCATACATGAAACTCCCCAACAAAGCAGCTGAACATGAAGGCAAAACAAACCAAAGTAAACTTGATTCAGAGTGTTTACAGTCTACATTGGTAGTGCTTATGTCAACATGACATGACAGACAGGATGAATAAAATAAACCCTAGGTCACTATCCAAAATGCATGCGTTGTTTTGTTTTTCCTTTTTGCACTGTATGGCTGTGGGATTGTATGTTTACTATCTATGTGTACCTGGGCTACCTTGTCGACCAGCTAAAAGTGATAGGTCACCCAAAAAACCTGTTCCAGTTTTTGTTCTGTTGAACACAAAAGAACATATATTAAAAATGTTGAAAACCTGTAACCACTGACTTCCATAATATTTGTTTTTCCTACTCTAGATGTAAATGGTTACATGTTTCCTACATTCTTCAAATATTTTATTTTGTGTTCAACAGAGGAAAGAAATTTAAACTGGGTTGAAACAAGCCAACATTGAGTAAATGATTAATCATTTTTGGGTGGATCATCCGTTTAATGAAATAGCATATACCCTACATCTAGTGTATTAATTTATGTTGTTCTACAGATCTGTTACAGAAGAAAAAAAAAAGCTTATTTATTTATTTATTTATTTAAAGTGAAGCCTTTCAGTTTAAGGGCTGTGGATACAGTGTTGCCAGATATTTCAATGAATAGCAAAAAAAAACAATCCCTCCCAAAATGCACCAAATAAGTTTTATTAAATATTTTATTTTGTTAATATATGGAAATGCACTAATACTGTTAGTATTGTATTAAAAAAATATATAATGACAGTGCTTATAATGACTATACATCTGGCAACAAGGAGGAGTGGAAGCTGCAGCCTTGCTCTTATACGAGCTGCTTCTTCTGACAGCATGGATTTATTCAGTGGTATGATGTTGAATAAGTTTTCATTTATAGAACTTAAAATTTTATTTTTAAACATAAAAAAATTCATAGGTCTGGACCTCTGTGACCTCATAGCTGGCTACAGGTCTGATATCATATAAAAAATTCAAGCTTACACAAACAGCACATCCATACTAACACAGATAGGCTTTCTGAGGAAAGAATCTACAAATAATTTTAATTTATTGCTATTTATTACAGTGCGTATATATATATATACTGTTTTATTTTTTGCTATAATTAAATCTAGCTATTGCATTTTTATTTGTTGAACATTTTTAGTCATTATTATTCCTTTTACATTTGTTTCTTTGGTGCAGTGTTGTCACCCCTGCTGATTTTATGGGGTTTTGGGGGAAGATTAATTCTCCCTTTAAAAGCATGAAAATAGATTGTTGTATGTTTCCAGAATGAGTAGCTTCTGCTGCCGTTAATGCACATCGGTCAAGAGTTATTTAATAAAGAACAAATTGTTCTTCATGAAATTTGCTTCATCAGTATTTTTACCAGCGCTGGGCAGAGACTAATGGTGCCACTACCTTCAATTATTGTGTCATCAGTATAAATATGGTTCTATATGAGAACAGCAATTTGAGAGATAACCATTCAAGTATTTATAGAAGCAATTATCAGTCGATTACGATCGGTAGCCAATCAATCGGAGCACCCCTAAAGATTTCCTATATGTGCACACCCAGAAGCAACAGGGAAAAATCAATCATTCATTAAATGAAACAAATATAAAGAATGGGCACCATAAGACAAATAACATATCCAAATAAGATACATACATGACTGAATTGGTGAATCAATGATTAATAAGAAACAAAATGGGTTGCTATGAGAACACATGATCATCACATAATCATATCTGCATTTTTGTAAATTGTACTGTACATGACAGTGGCTTTTTGAGAGCCTGTTTTTAAAGTTTTAAAAATGTTAATTTATCATCTCTGTAAAGTACAAAACTGCACTGCAACCTGCTAATTTGGTGTTTAAGAAACCATTTGCTATTCTTTTATGTTCTGTATTCTATTTTTTACAGGTTTGATGAACAGAATATTCAAATAAAACTGTAACACCACGGTTTTCACTGTCATTTTTTTTTTCAATTCAAATAATATGATGTTAGTTCCATGCTAGATATAATAAAACATACTTTGTATGTTTAAAAGTTAAGTGAACACAACTGACAAGGACACGGTCACCTTACAATTAACCTGTGAAACAAAAAAATAAACACTTGACAAAAAAATCATGTGAATTCAAGTATTTAGAAAAGAGGATGTGCAATTCAGTAAAATATGAAAATGGTTGAGTGTCTGTCATTTGCAAGGTACAATGAGGTTTAAATCTAACTTCAAAAACTCTAATTTAATCCAAGCTGAAAATATACATGTTTGATATTTTAGATTCTGCATCCTTTGTAGAAGACTAATAAAATAGAACATCTGTAACACTAGTCATGCAAACTCCTCTCTTGAACGATTCAAGTTTGAAACAAAATTCAAATGATAAATTCATAAATGCACTCATTTTTTTTCACTCAAGTTTAACGTTTCATTGAAATTGGCATCCTGATAACAACATCATTTATCATTAACAAAAAAAAGTTCAAATGCAGGCATTTGAACCCTTACACTTTCAGAAATACCAATCTAAAAAGATTAGTATCATATCTTAAGAAGATCAGTATTGATACCTTAAAGTCGCACATTAGTACCTAAAAACTACAAAAGTACCTCTTTAAAGTTATAGGGAGGAATGTTTACATTTGAGGTACCAACATAGACCCTTTAGGTACAAATGACAGCTTTTATATATTTGTTTTTGAGAGTGTATAAAAAATTTGAGGTTTAAAATTTAAATATAACTTATGCTAAAATTGGGGCCTCACAGTGGCGCAGTGGGTAGCACGTTTGCCTCACAGCAAGAAGGTCGCTGATCGCTGGTTCGAGCCTCAGCTGGGTCAGTTGGCCTTTCTGTGTGGAGTTTGCATGTTCTCCCTGTGTTGGCGTGGGTTTCCTCCGGGTGCTCCGGTTTCCCCCACAAGTCCAAAGACATGCGGTATAGGTGAATTGGGTAAGCTAAATTGTCCGTAGTGCATGAGTGTGAATGGGTGTGTATGGATGTTTCCCAGAGATGGGTTGCAGCTGGAAGGGCATCCGCTGCGTAAAACATATGCTGGATAAGTTGGCGGTTCATTCCGCTGTGGCGACCCCAGATTAATAAAGGGACTAAGCCGAAATGAAAATGAATGAATGAATTATGCTAAAATTATACTCTATGTAAACCTATTCGCTAAAAACATGAAAAGTTTCTCAAATTGTCAAAATTCTGCCAGGTTTTGTGATCCTGATCTTCTATAGGAAGTTTGAAACAGTACTTCCTTACAAATATGATTTTGAAATTTGTGTTTGCATCTTATTTGTGGAATCCTTCTACATTCTCAGCTTCAACTCTCAAACAATGAACCTGATGCTTTAACTCGTCTGTTTGTAGTAATGACAGGAATAGTCTGAATCTTGACATATGCGTCTGACATACACTTTACAGTGTCGACTCCACGGCGAAGCGCATGATGGATTGAATTTAACCTTCCTGCTGATTTCTCTCTGGATGTGACAAGACAATAAAACAACTCCATATGTTCTCTAAGAATCAGAGACAACAAATCAATGACAAAAACAAGCAAACATTGGACTCCCAAACACATTTCTAAAGCCCATTCTTGAATTATAGCAAAAATTAAGCATCACGCTGCACCTTTAACGAAATACATTTCAGTAAAAAAGTCAAGGGAACTCAATAGACCCAATGAGGAATATGGAGAATTAACATTCAAAGCTAGTCTCTGACATTCAGCGAGCACTTTGGGAGCGAGTCTGGCTTTTTTTTTTTCTTCTTTTTTTTTCTCCATGTGTGCAGGACGCAAAGTCTGAGCAAACAGGGCTATAAATAATATGTTTGGAAACTGCCACCCTACTTACCGGCTCCTACTGGCACAGCTATGGCAGCTTTTAGCTCCTGCAGAAGTGGAATTTGATTCAGAAGGCCGAATCCTTTAAGCAGAAGTAGTAGTAAAGCTAAATCAAATCTTTTATTTATCAGGCCATTGAATGCGGCAGGACAGGAAGTCAGGAGGTCACAATATACACTGTTTATTTGTGGCCATGTGTCAATTGGAGCCCCCGCTTCTAACTGTGGACGAAAAATACGAGCCCAGGCACCAACCGCGTACCGTAAAGCAATTGCAGGAAAGAGGCGTTAGACATTTTGAAAGGTGCTTTGCTTCTTGTGTGTGTGTGGTTGTGTCTGGTAAGTGGCACTAACTGAACCAAGCTGTGTCTTTATTTTTGCCATCCTTTTTGAAGCTGTGATTCATGCTGTCCATAAATGATGACCAACGCTACGCTGCAGACCCTCATACTCAGAATCGCGATCGCTCCATTAGCACGTCTGTGTGTCCGTGTGTGTGTGCATGCTGAAAAGGGCAGATATGGTGGGTGACAGGACCTGTCTGGTTGGGAGGTACACCTGCCTTGGTGTGTGAGGGAGATCAAAGTTTCCTTCATCGCTCCTCATAAATCCCACTCACACGTGTCATCCTCTCCTCTCATGCAGCAGATTTTAACATACAATGAAACCCTCAGGAGCTCTATTGAAATATATTATCGGTGTAACTAGTAAAGACAGAGCTCAGATTTAATCATTTTCTTAATTGTTTCTTAATGTGTTTAAAAAAAAAAAAAAGGATGTCACTAGGTCACTATTTATTATTTAAGTACTTTAAAATGTACCGATTTTGTATAAATTATGTCATAATTTAGCCTATATGTGCAATAGGGGTGTCAAAATGAATTGTTTCTACTGTGCATTGCGATGCAAAGGAAGATTCTGTATCGGTTTAGTAACAGACCATAACTCATGATAAATTGATAAGTTTTCTGACATAATAAGATGCGCGTGGGAAAGGTATACTATGACAACGAAGGCTAAACGTGTGCAAGTACATATCATGGCAAAGGAGGCTAGGCACATGTGCGAGTAGCATACTATGAGGGAGGTAAGATGTGTGTGTCTGTAATTAAAAATGTTCCTGCTATTTTAAAAGGGTACATTTCTCTGCTTCTGAGTTTGCTAGGACAGTCTGTGATTGAGTTTGCTGGGACATTGCAGGAACAGAATGCTAAATGTAGTTATCGCTTATTTGATGTTTGATACATTCAAGAAGCCTTTTTTTTCTTTGAGCAAGTAAATTTAAAGGGTTTGTTGATATATCTGCCTGGCTCAGTGGTTAGCACCTTCGCCTCACACCAAGAAGGTTGCTGGTTAGAGTCCTAGCTGGGTCAAGAGGCCTTTCTGTGTGGAGTTTGCATGTTCTCCACGTGTCTGCATGGGTTTCCTCTTAGTGCTCCGGTTACCCCACAGTCCAAAAACATGTGATATAGTTCAACTGAATAAAACTAAATTGATATGGGTGTTTCCCAGCACTAAGGGTTGTACTTTATGCAGCATCCATAAAATATATGCCTGAGAAATTAGCAGTTCATTCCACTGTTTATATCATGCAATTCTGAGTTTTTTGGGGGGGGGTTTTCTCAGCTGCAATAATTGGTTTTATTTCTATTTATTTATTTTCCATGGCAGAAACAGCTTTCCACAGTATGCTGTTTGTGTGGCAGGAGTGGACTAATAAACCAGGTGAAGTTGTTGGAGCAGTAGTGCTGTGTGGATCATACACACAGGTCTGGGCCAGTCGCCACACCCCCCTGCCCCGCCCCACCAGAGCATGACCTCATTCCACCAGCAAGCCTGCCACCCTCTTATCGGGTCAGCGAAAGCCTGCCGACACGTTTTCACCTCATTCTGCTTCAGTAAATTGAATTTTAAAATACAATCTTCCCTCCGTTCGATATTGATGTGCTGTGATTTTTTTCCCTCCCCCTACTGGAGGAAAGCTTGAGTGTATTTCATATGGGATAGGAGGCTAGATGAGGGGATAGAGGCGGGGTTATGACACTGTGCATCTTACCTTTACACACATACACAACACATGGTATATGGCCTCGCAGCGGATTCTACTTAACCTTTACTGTTCCTGAGGTCAGGCTTTAAATTCACCTTTAAAAGAGCACAATGGCAGCTCCGACAGGGCTCATGGGATTTCTGTCTACAGGGCAGGCCTGCGTTTATTTCATCCAGTGCAGGATGTCACCTCCTGCAGGCGTTTTTTTCCTGTAGAAATGCTGCTGGCCAGAGTTATTTGCGGCTGTGTGATTGACTCATGAATCTGTTAGATGGGAACAGGCCGAACAGGCTGCTCCACCTTGCACTCCATCAATCAGAGACAGTGCAGGATCCCTAAGCCGTGTGAGTTCCGTGAGCTTTCAGTCAAACTCATGCATTCACACAGAGGAAATTCCCATCCTCATCAAAGGCTGGAAACTAAAGAACAATTTCATTCCCATGACAAAATACTAAAGATTTCGCATTACCGTCACTTAAACATCAATAAATGTGAATGGGCCACCGCAGTACATACCACAGTGGATGCAGTATCATGACTGTGAATGTTTTAGATTTAGTGGTGAGCAGATCATATTATAATACCAAAAATATGCAATCATATTGAAATAATAATATAACCTATTAATAATACTGAAATAAAAATAAGACATTAAACCTGTGTCTTGGTGGTCTTGTACATGTTTAGATTTTAATTGTTATTACTAACTTAATAGAACTACTGTAACTCCTCAAAACTTAAACCAATAACTTAAACTCATCCAAAAATCCACAAAAAGGTTCCCTTAAATTGTTAGGCAGAACAAATGTTTTCAACATCAATAATAAGAATGTTTAATGCAGTTGTTAAATATTGGATTTTGTAAGCATTTGCTTACTTAAATTTAAACCATTTATTCTATTTATTTTTTTGGCCGGGCAGTATGTGCTTCTATATCTATACAGTCCAACTGAATATTATTCGCAAAGATTTTTTATTTTATTTTTTTTATAGTAGGTGAAGGACACTACAGTTCAGGGAGGACAGCAATATAAAGTAAAATGTGACAAATTGTACCCAAAAATTCTTCATACAGTGCACCAATAGAAACTGAAGAAGCTGCTGCAGAAAGTCTGGAAAAATATTTAAGTCAACTGTTGAATTAATTATTTTTGGTTGATTGTAATGTGTCCTACTGTAGTAATATATATATATATATATATATATATATATATATATATATATTAGTAATCATGGGTGTAATAGTATGTAATGTACCAAGATCTTTCAGTACTGGTTTGGTATGCGTACTATGTATCTGCATATCCCTCCCACCCAATAATTAATTTTTATTTTAATTATAAAACATAGCATAGTTGTTTTTTGTTATCAGGAAATTCACAAAATAAATGTGTTTTGATGCTCTTTCACGTGGCATGGCAGATCACTGTACATTTGCAAACATCAGGAAATCACTTCTCACTGTTAAAGCTCAATTACTAGCTCTAGCACAGAATAAACATTAACTATTATTTTATATTTGTCTTATATAATGGTTTAATCTGTGTTTCAACCGCAGAACACATTACATTTATCTCTAGTAAGAGATGCAGTTTAAAAAAACTCCAGAAAAGAGTACTTCACTATATTAGCCAATATATTCATTTGATTTTCTGTAACCTATTAGAGTTGTCTTAACAATTTAATGTGTTACATTTTAATTAATATGCGTAAATAAACCTGAATTAAAAACAAACCACTGCGTATATTATAATTAAATAGCAAAATGGAAGAGGAGCGTAATATAATAATTATATTTATTCATTATTGTGAAAACTGACTTGTGCACAATTAAATTACCATCGCAGCAAGAAGGTCGCTGGTTTGAGTCCCAGGGTTGGTCAGTTGGCATTTCTGTGTGGAGTTTGCATGTTCTCCCCGTGTATGCGTGGGTTTCCACTGAGTGCTCCAGTTACCGCCACAGTCCAAAGACGTGGTGAACTAAACTAAAACTAAAAACTAAAATTGCCTAGTATGGGTGTTTCCCAGTTCTGGGTTGCAGCGGTAAGGGCATCCGCTGTGTAAAACATATGCTGGATAAGTTAGCGGTTCATTCCGCTGTGGCGACCCCTGATGACTAAGCCGAAGGAAAATGAATCAATGAAGTGTTGAATAGTATACTTAAAAATAGACAGCAGCTGAATGTAATGGTTTGGACTATTAAGTGCAGCCTTTAGTATTTCAATAAGTGGTAGCTCCCTAATTAGGTTTATAGCATTAACTGGTAATGTTTTTTAATATACTTTAGATTTGTAACTTACTTAAAAGGAGAGAGACACAATTTGTTCAGTAAACCACTGTTTACTAAAAGAAAAAATACATTTTAGGTTTAGTTTCCCCCCATAGCTTAACTGAAAGTGTATCAAACCATGACTTCCAAACTCTGGAATGTACCAAAATGCAATTTTTCTATACATAGTAACACTAAATCTAATAAACAATATTGCACATATATATCATGCATCACTTCTTTTAGTTGCATCTGAATTGAATGAGACAAAATAAAAGCATGAGAAACCGTAAACAACATATATATCTATTTCTATGCTGCAAAACAACAAGAGCATCCAGCGCAACCAACATTATATACATGTATACACAATACAAAAACAAAATAAATACTAAGAAACCATCAACCAGAATCAAATCAGAACCAGAATTGTTCAATTCCATACAACTCCCATCCCATCACATGACAGCAGTGAAAATACTGAAAGATTTCCTTTGGTTCTGCTCCCTGCCAGGTTTTAGCTCATAGCCCTATTTTGACAGCTTCATTACCATATAATTAGTTCACGGATTGCCCACAGTGGTATTAAGTAACACCACGCAGTGGAAAAGAAAGGCTCTGTTGTTCTGGTCCATGTCACTTTGCTGAGTCGCTACCTTTGCAGGAAGCCTGTCGTCTAGTCTTTGCGTCATGCCAGCTCTTTTTAAGTAGGGAATAAGTGTACGGTTATAGCTCAGCTTTACAGCGACGCATGTCTGTTGGGGAATAAATCATTTATTGTGATTGGATGAAAACAGCACTATAGACGTCTGCTTAAAAAAGGACTTAACGGTCAAGACTCCGTGATCAGGCCACCACTTACCGGCCCAGAGCAAGCACTTGTCCTCAACTTCAATAGCAAATAAACCAGCCAAGATCATTATAAACACTTTTTTTTTTTATACGCCAACTGAAACAAGGAGTTGTTCTGAAAAGCAACCAGAAAAATCATCAAATGCATCACACACCAAAGGCATGAAATCTTTCACATAGCTGCGGTCTCTCGCCGAGCTGTGTTTTTGTAGTTGAGCCACACCTGGACTTGAATGTCAATGTGTGCTGTGTGAGCAAGCCATGCGTCGAATGAGGGGCATACAGATGAGGCTGCTTCTTAACAACCACAGATAATGATGAAGAATGGTCTGCTTCACAGGGTCGTAAAAGCACAAGGAGCTTCAGAAGCGCCGATAGCAACCCCAGGCAACCATTCTTCCTCCTGCTGTCCATTTCTTCTCCACACTTAGCATGCAGGAGATAATGAGTCAACACTTCTTTTCGGAAAACAAAGAAACAACTGTGAGCGTGATAACCGAGATCATCAGACTCTCAGAGGAGAGCGGCATCACGGCTAGACTCGCAGTTTGTACGAAATTATCCAAATGGCTTGTGTCAGAGAACAGATGATGACGGATGAGGGACGGGTAATGCAGACAGAAATGTTAAAAAATGAGCCCCATTTCACAGCTGACATTAAATGCGGTTTTGAAGAAAAGTCTATGCAGTTATTTTGTCTATTTAGTGCGTGCATTCAAAGCTTTCACCTGAAGAAAAAAAAATGCAAGGCCAAAACGTTTCTCACATGCGTTTTATTCTCACACTCAATGCAACCCTGATTTATGCCCGTGAGGCATTGTCACCAAGCTCACCGCTGAGCTCCACATCTTTGAATAAGCAGGCTAAACTAGGAGAAGACATGCATATAGCAACAGCAAGGTCACCACGGATGAATCCTTCTTACATTATTAATATGAGCAGAGAGAAAAAAAAGGTGTAGAATATGCATTGAAATGAAATCATGAATGTCCTTAAGCTTCAAGCAACACAACCTTTACCTAATGTTCTGGTGGACTGAAGAAAAAAGTCTTTTTTGCTCACGCAGGTCCAGTTTTTAAGTCTGATGCAACAGCATATTCATCACCCAACTGATCTACCTCACAGCCCTTTGATTGCATTAATTAAAAACTCACCGCCAAGAGTCCTGGTTTTTTTTGTGTGCATCAGGGTCACTTTTGTTCGTTTTCACAATGTCATCTCATTACTGGAAATTCTTGTGATGATTTGCATATAAATTATTACATCTGTAACTACGTGCTTCCCTTGGTCCACTTCACGCAAGCACACAGACGTATACACAAAAGAACTTAATTTTTTCCACTGATGAAGTGAATCCATTTAATTACATTTTAACCAATAATTGCGTTAGTTACATGGTTAGTTATTCCGTCAGTCAGTCACTCTGTTGAGATGAAATATGTTAATCTGACATTAAAAGAATATTTAAAATAAAGAATCTCATTCACAAAAATCTCAATCAAATGTTTGTCCACTGAGGCTCTGCAAAGAAAACAAACATTATTTTTGCATTAAAATATTTAAACTCAATTTATTTCAGAAACAAAATTACATATAGGCTATATACATTTTCTTCAGAGAAGATTTTTTCATAACCAATGAAATTTCATTTGTAAAGAGTAAAATTTTACAATTACATTTTATTTGTGAACTAACACTGACTAAATTATACTTTTAACTAAATGCTTTAATGTTAATTTTAACAATTAGATGTATCTGTAACAATTAGCTGTATGCAGTTAGTTTAAATGTTTTTAATGGTCTTAAACTCAGCAAGGGGAAACAGTATGTCACAGAGAGGGGCAATTTGAGCACTTGCCTCGCTCCCAGGATCCTGTGTACTGTGAGGTATGTAAGTGTAGTGGCTGGAGGTACGAGAGAAAGGAGCCTGTCTGCAGTCAATCTCCTGGCTGTCTGGCAATGATATCTACAGGGTTGCGAGTTGAGAACCACCATATCAATGGCTATTTAGTCAAAACAATTTTAAATACCTGGGCCTCTACCAGGAAAAAGGCAGTCCTGTGAATCTCTGGGTGGCTTTGCCTCAGGAACACCTCAAGGTCCGTTTTCAGACTACGTAGTGGCCTAAGGCAGAGGCGTCAACTTCCTCTCAATGCAGCCGGTGAGTTGATCTTGCTGACTGCAGTGGCAGAGCAGGAATAGAGACCACAGGTGGATGCCTTCAGTGGGAAGCAGCAGATGTGATGGCAACCAGCAGCTTAGCAGTCCTTTTAAGCCATGGTTGATGAATGTGCTACACTGTTCCTTCGCTGCAGAGAACTGCTGGGTTAAGTTCCTGACAATAATGCTGAATAGGCCAGCCTGAGATATGGGGAAGCAGAGAAAGTGAACTTATGTCATCCGACATAACCACTAGGCTTAGCCAGAGATAGCTATCCTGGACCACTAGCGTGGACATGGGCCTCTCCAGAAAAAAATGACTTATGCTCATAAAGGATAATCAGTAATGGTGAGCAGGTCACGAATGACCCCTAGGGAGAAATCATGTTATGCAGCTCGACCAGGACCTGGGCTTGGTAGGTTGGGTACGTGGTCCTAGTTTGCAATGTGGTGGCATGAAGTACAGTGAAAGGTGTCCTCCATGCCTGTATGAGCTGTTCATGCACATCCAAGAGGAAGGGGACAGGAGAAAAGAATCTCTTTTTTGCCCCACGTTGGATGAAAAAAAAAAAAAAAAAAACTCTCGCCAGAGCATGATGCTCCACTAACCCTCCCATGTTGCCTTCTCTTCAATAACCGACCATCCCAGAAGATGCGTCGGCACACTCATCTGAAGATTGGATGCGGTGCGCTGGAGAAGAGCGGGTATGCTCAGTGAGTTATCTATGGCTAAATTCCTCAGATCTCCCTGGCCTAAGTGTTAGTCATTTTCAGCTTATAACCACAGAGGAAACTCACACTTGTAACAGGTGTGAGCTGTGATGTTAGAGCAGCCATAGGTCCATGAGAACACGTTTATGAGCTCATACGATTCAGACAGGGTCTGGGGACACTTTTGGGGACTGTGTTTGGGACACTAGTGCTGGGGACACTATACTATACTAAAGGTCCTTTGCAAAGAGTATAGCTGTGACACGGGAATCCTGGCCAAATTTGCCCACTGACCTCGGTCCATCATAGCCTCCTAACCATGCCCATATCTACTAATTGGTTGAGGTGGAGTAGCTGCACGGCGGAGTAGCTGCACTGTGGAAACGCTACAAGACATGCAGGCGTGGGAAGCGAGCCGGCGCTCTCGTCAGGCTCAGTCAACGCGGCTTTAGAATGCCGCTGCCTAGCATCCATCTGGCGAATGTCCGCTCTCTTCAATAACAAAATGGACGAACTACTTCTGCTCGCATGCAATAACAAGGACTTTACCAACTCTGCTGCTCTGTGTTTCACAGAAACCCTGGCTGATCGAAGCCATTCCGGACAGCACGCCTCACATTCCGGACTTTCAGCTGTTCAGAGCGGATCACGATATGGCGTCAACGGGCAAAACACGCGGTGGTGGAATATGCTTTTACATCAACAGAAGGTGGGGTACGGATGTAACTGTGTTAAAGAAGATGTGCTGTCCTGATGTGGAAGTGCTTTTCATTAACTGTAAGGCATTCTACTCGCCGCGGGAGTTTTCCTCGTGCATTCACATCTGTGTTTATATTTCACTACAAGCACACGTGAGTACTGCACTGCAACAGCTGGCTGATCTGATCACAGACACAGAACAACAACACCCGGACTCTGTTTTATCATTCTCAGTGACTTTAATCAGGCTAAACTCACACATGAGCTGCCTAAATTTAAACAGCATATTACATGCCCCACCAGAGACAATAATATTTTGGACCATTGTTACACAACAATAAAGGATGCATATCACTCGGTCACCAGAGCAGCTCTAGGACTCTCCGACCACTGCCTGGTTCATCTTCTACCAACTTACAGGCAAAAACTTAAAACTGCTAAGCCAGTATTAAGGACTGTTAAGAGATGGACCAATGACACAGAGCAGGACTTGCAAGCCTGTTTTGAATGCACTGACTGGAGTGTATTTGAAGCTGCTGCCAGCGACCTGGACAAGCTCACAGAGACTGTAACATCATACATCAGTTTCTGTGAGGAGTTATGCATCCCTACCAGGACTTATTTATCATTTAACAATGATAAACTATGGTTCACACCAAAACTAAGACAGCTTCGTCATGCCAAAGAGGATGGCTACAGGAATGGGGACAGGGTCCTGTACAATCAGGCCAGGAACACACTGACAAAGGAGATTGGTGTGGCTAAGAAGAGCTATGCCAAAAAGCTGGAAACCAAGTTTTCTGCCAACGACACTGCATCAGTGTGGAAAGGCCTGAAAGACATCACTAACTACAAGACACCATCCCCCAGCATTGACGGCAATAAAGATCTTGCAAACGAGCTGAATATGTTCTATTGTAGATTTGAGACAGCCGACCAGACACCTCACACCCGCCGTGACCATCTCTCTACACAGCCATCAACACCTCGAGCAATCCCCCTCTCCCCCCCTGCACTTCAGATCAGTGAAGATAATGTGCATCAGATCTTCAGGAAACAGAAGAGAAGGAAAGCACCAGGCCCAGACGGTGTCTCACCAGCCTGTCTGAGAACCTGCGCTGACCAGCTGGGCACCATTTTCTCACAGATTTTCAACAGATCACTGGAACAGTGCACTGTTCCATTCTGCTTTAAGCGTTCCACGATCATCCCAATCCCGAAGAAACCAAAGATCACAGGACTCAATGACTACAGACCTGTGGCCTTTACATCTGTGGCCATGAAGTCATTTGAAAGACTGGTGCTAGCATATCTGAAGGACATCACTGGACCTCTGCTGGACCCTCTGCAGTTTGCCTATAGAGCAAACCGGTCTGTGAATGATGCAGTTAACATGGGACTGCATTATACCCTACAACATCTAGACAAACCAGGGAACTATGCAAGGATTCTGTTCGTGGACTTCAGTTCTGCCTTCAAGACCATCGTCCCATCATTGCTCGAGTACAAACTGACCCAGCTCTCTGTTCCTAGCTCTGTCTGTCAATGGATCACCAGCTTTCTGACAGATAGACAACCGCTAGTCAGAATGGGCAAAATCACATCCGACAGCCGCACCATCAGCACCGGCGCCCGCCAGGGATGTGTCCTCTCCCCACTACTCTTCTCCCTATACACCAACGACTGCACTGCAAAAGACCCCTCCATCAAGCTTCTGAAGTTTGCGGATGACACTACTGTTATCGGCCTCATCGGGAACGGTGACGAGTCTGCATACAGACAGGAGGTGGAGCGGCTGGCTTTATGGTGGAGATGCAATAACCTGGAGCTAAACACGCTCAAAATGGTGGAGATGATAGTGGACTTTAGGAGAACCCCCCCTGCACTCCCCCCACTCACCATCATGAACAGCACTGTGGCTGCAGTAGAGCTATTCAGGTTCCTGGGCACCACCATCTCTCAGGATCTGAAGTAGGACATTCACATAGACTCTATTGTGAAGAAAGCCCAGCAGAGACTGTACTTCCTTCGTCAGCTGAGGAAGTTCAACCTGCCCCAGAAGCTGCTCGTACAGTTCTACTCAGCTGTCATCCAATCCATCCTCTGCACTTCAATCACCATCTGGTTCGGCTCAGCTGCCAAAACTGACCTCCGCAGACTACAGCGAATAGCCCGGACAGCTGAACGAATCACTGGCACTACCCTTCCTACACTTCAAGAACTGTACTCTTCCAGATGAGTAAAAGGGCTTACAAAATCACTCTGGACCCTTCACACCCAGCGCACTTCCTGTTTGAACTGTTACCGTCTGGTCGGCGCTACAGAGCACCAAGCACAAAAACAGCCAGACACAGGAAAAGTTTCTTTCCTCAGGCCATCTAACTCATGAACAGTTAAATATTCCCCTACTGTGCAATAAACGTGCAATACTTTCTCATACACACTCGTACAAAGCACCTTATAACAATTTACAGTGCAATACTTTTTTCTACGCATTTGTACACAGCACCTTATAACTTGTATATTTATAACAAATCTGTACATACAATTCATCATCCAGAGCTTTTTGACTGATTGCATCTCTGTTTAACGTTTGTTGTCTTGTTCATATTTATTTTGTGTTGTCACTTGTCACTTTATGTACACTGGAAGCTTCTGTAGCCAAAACAAATTCCTTGTGTGTGTAAGCACACTTGGCAATAAAACCCATTCTGATTCTGATTCTGATTTCCCCTCAAAATTTTTCAAAAGGGTAGAAATGACTTATTATGGCTTTCTCAAGTAAATTCAATTCAATATATTTTATCTGAATACATGTAACCATCGTAACAGTGATAGAGTACTGTTTGAGTATATTTACACATTTTTAATTACATTGGCCATTTTTTTATTTATTGTTTATGCCTCAAATAACATGGAAACAACCAAGAATCAGCACACTAACACTGACATTTTTGGATATGCACACTTTACTTCATTAGTATGCCTAAAATAAAAAAAATAAAAAAAATAAAAATAACCATAAATCACCACATACTCTCTAAATGTCTTATTGTTTGACTCCATTTTGATTCAATTATTATTTTTAGGATGTTTAGATTATTTTATTAGAAAACCAGTTACTTCCGTATCGCATACCTCAGTCGCAGCTGCAACCCTAGCTACAAAAATATCAAAGACGTGGAAAAAAAAAAAGCTCCTGATGTTCACAGTCTTTGATATCTAGAAAGGAGGTAAGACCACAGAAGAGAAGAGGTCATACACATGAGGGAGGACTCCTACTTTTGATGTGTACATCACTTCATTTGTATATCAGAGTGTGGAAGGGCCAAAAGGAGATGTTCAACTGAAAAGAACCGAATGGACTTTAATGGGTCTTAATCCACGTCCTCCAATATCTATATCCTGGGCTCTCACTAATCTCACGCTTACAAATCTGTAGGTCAAAAAAAAAAAAACTCAAACCCTAATTGAAACTGTAACTCAAACTTTAATGTGTTACATAGTCTGGTCTTCTTAACAGCTTATTCTGGCCAAGAACCCACCCACAGGTGCTGCCACAATAATAGATTGGCACATAAAAACCACTCACAAAATTAGCAGAAAATCTGTATTTCCACTCACCCACAATGTGCAGCACTCAACCCAGCAATGTGGGTTTTACAGTTCTGGTTTGATGCATTTCTCTCATATTTGGGATAAAATTAAATGTGCAGACTGAGAACTGTATAAGGGTGCTTTCACACCTGCCTTATTTAGTTCGGTTGAATCGCACTAGAGTTCGTTTTCCCTCTTGGTGCGGTTTGTTTGGGCAGGTGTGAATGTAGCAATCGGAAAAAAAGCATACCGAGACCTACTTGAAGAGGTGGTCTTGGTATGCTTTCAAACGAACCCTGGAGCGGTTTGTTTGTGGTGAGAACATGATCCGAACTAAAATAGACACAACTGCAGAAAGTACTGCGCCTTTTTGGACAAATCCAGCTGCCGTAGTCCGATGCGCTATGCATTATGGAATATGGAGAAAAAAAATATTTATTGACAGCGCTTTACCAACTATTTTAAACAGAGAGAGAAGGAAAACATTACCTGATAAATCGTTGGTAATATTTCCGGAAGATGACCATGTCGCAGTTTAGCAAAATTAACTCATGCCTCCTCCTAAATTGATTTGCGATGTGCCTTCACCGTTTGCAATGCATTAAAACATTGCTTTCCGATCACAGCCGCACTTCAATCTCAAAATGTATAGTTTGTTTAAACTAATATATACAAACTATATAGTATACTATGACCAGGGATACAATCAGCCAGCGCAGTCGTCCCTCCATAGTAAAAAGTGACATTTTGTGTCTGACGGTTTGTTTACTTGCAGGAGTTCCATTGGCATTTTCCCGCCCGTTAATTCTAACCAATCGAAAAGCAGTTTAGAACATACATTCAATAACATCTGGCCAATGAGTGATGTGGATTTTGTCAGATGACTGCATTTTGGTTCTTTTCAACTGGTTCAGACCAAAGCAATCAGTGTGGTGTGAAAAGGACCCAAAAACGGCATAAAAATGCTACAATGTATCATTTGTTGCCCTTGGTCCGAACAAAATGAACCGAACCACATATATGAAAGCACCCTAAGAGTATGTGTGTGAATGAAGTAGGTCCCTACAGGTCACTTTTTTCAAATTAAAGTAATAATAAGGCATAAATACAATAAATAGCATCCCAAGACTAGAACCATTTTAATAATCTAGTCTTAGATTTGTGGACAGAAAACAAGAACTGAAATACAGCTTAAAGTGATTATTAAACATCAAAAGACTATGATTTAATGAAATAAATATGAGCACTGCACACTTCAAAGAAGAAGAAAAAAGTGCAGGTTCAGAGCAACCACAATCAATGAATGCTACACATTTATGCCTAGCGATAGCTCATGCTGTAGATGAATTTGACAGTAATTTACTTATTTCGTTTATATTGTAAAATGCTTCACATCGTTTTGAAAGTACTTTTTTTTTCTTCCTTGTCCATTTAAATAAGCATCTGGAAGTAGCAAAGACATTTCAAAACATAACTTCACTCCTATTGTATTTTTTTTAAAGCATTCAAATCTTTAATTCTACTGAACATTTTTCTTTATTATAATTATCATTTGCATTTGGATTGAACAGACTGTATTGGGCATTTAAGGTTTAAAATCTAAATTAATAATTTAATCATAATAAATCATAATTATAAAGCGCATACAGTTTGAAGCAAACATTTAAAAATGCAACATTTGCTACATTTCAATTGCATCCCAAAAATATGCAGCTCTGCTCAAATCGTCTTGTAATTCTAGTAAATTTAAGATCACAACACATTACATACGCCCTGAATTCTATATTTCCTGAAAACACCATTAGGCAAAAACACAATCCTTCAATAAAGTACAATTTGTAATTACAAAGAAATCTGATATAGGGCAATATATGCAAATCACATTTAACAAGTTCATGCTTGAATTTCATTGATACAAAAAATAGGGTATATATGTACAAATATGCAACATATATTTCAAAAAAGTGCAAAATGGAGCATGAGGGACTAGGACGTTACTGTCACAGAATGCAGCTCTTTTTTTTCAAATTAGGAAAATGTGTGTTCCAAGGGAAAATAAATAAACAAATAAAAACACTGAGTGCCAAAATGTACTCATAATATCAACGTGGTAAGTGTTCATGATTACCCATTGGCTCCAAACCAAACCACCTGTTGGCACCAAATCCTAAAAGCTAATGTCATGTAATTTTAACTTGAAAAGGGAAGCTTTTTCAAGGAAGATTTAAAAAAAATAAATAAATAAAAATAGATAAACAGATTTGAAAGATTAAATTCCAGTTCAATGTAATTACGTGATTTTAAGCAACTACATCATCGGTCTCAAACTCGATTTCCTGGAGGGCCGCAGCTCTGCACAGTTTAGCTCCAACCCTAATCAAACACAACTGATCCAACTAATCAAGGTGTTTAAAACTACTAAAGATTATTAATCAGGTGTGATGCCCTCCAGAAAATGAGTTTGAGAACATTGAACTACATGATGCATTGCTAATTTCAATTTAATTTCAGATTTTTATTTATGCTTTTTTGTGCTATAACTATTAGTGAAGAGTGAGAGATGGCCAGCTCAAGTCTAACTAAATCGCAGTCTAGCAGCTGCACTATAAATAATGTTAAAGCTCAAACATTGACAGAATACACTCAGGCTGCAAACAGCTTGATCCATATTTATTAGTATTCGTAATAAATCTAGAACTGGCATACATCAGAGTAACAATAAACACCATTTTTTTGTTCAATGATTTTATCCCTTCTGGCTGAAAATTCATATTACAGTATGTGACAATGAAGTACATTCAATTCACAGTACTCATAAAATAACAGACATAAAATACCTGAATGTCAACTACTATATTTGCTGATATTTTGGAGTGCATGTATGTGCATGGATATATTAACATCCCAATGTCATTTCCATATTTGCAAATATTTGAGCACCTCAAATGATGCTCATTGATTGATGATGATAATGACAACATGCTGCATTTAAATCCAGATGCATATTGTACTAAGAGCATGCACATGCAGCTGCGCTTTATTTTTCATTTATTTTTATAGCCTGTGTACTTTACTTGTACTTACCCAAGGACATAAGAACAGTACCTAGTTATTACCCAGGTACTGTTAGTTATGTAATGACGATGACACGTAGATATTCTGTACATACAAAATAGGACTGTATAATAAATAGCTACTGAACATTTTTAACATCTATGATGCCATAACTTATTCAAATTAAGCACCTGGTCAAGATAGTTTGCAATTTTGGATGCAAATACGTACACTGTGAAAATACCTGTTAATTAACTGTTATGCCTATTTTTGTGATTCACAGTATTTAAAAAAAAATTGCATTATGGGACCTTAATTTCTCTCTCTCTCAATGATTTTGATTAAAAAAAATCTATTTTAACCATTTAAAAAGAGACATTTATTAAAATTATATGTAGTACTACCGTATTTGAGGAATACATCTGTCCAGTTACAGAAAAAGTACTGGCAGCTCATTACTAGTTTTTGTACTGTAAATTACATATCCAAACCAGATGATATATTTTCAAACTACTAATAATACATCAGTATAAAATACACTTTGTCAAGCTTCACAACATCTGTAGTTGTTAATATCCCATAATAGAATAAAAAAATGTAAATGGAAAACACCCATACATCATAACATATGGAAAACTGTAAATGAACAGATCTTAATCCTTAGAGTAAATCTGACTGTGAATTACAAGAGTTTAGATCCACACTGAACTGAAATGAACTGCACAGTCTTCGCCCAATCTCCATTCAAATTAGCAAATAGATTTTTTTTTTCTTGCTATAATTTGTTATAATTAAAAATGTATGTGTTTAAGTGTGCTCACTATATAAAGTCAAAGGGTGGATTATATTCTTCAGAGAATATTGTATATTTTACGCTCCTTTACATTCTTAATTGAAGATATGCACATAAAACGGCTTCTGCGGGGGCAGATAAGAACTAGCACTAATTAAAGTGATATTTTGAAGAAAGAAAGTAAGAAGCAAATGGCATCTAGAGCAAAGGCTTCGGAGAACGACAGGCTGTGAAAGCTGCCGGCGGACGGACCGCAAGTGTTTCAGCGTAGGGCAGCGTGGTGACACAAACCATCTTGTATATTCACAGGACGGTCCATAGGGAAAGACAGAAGAGACAGGAGACAGGGATTTGGTTCACTGGCAAAGTGGAATTCCAGAGCTTAATGGGCCTGTGTTTAAAAAAAAAGAAAAAGATCTGACTGCCATTCAACAGACAAGTGGAGCGTTAGAGAACGAGAGAAGGGAGGGATTTAGCAAAGAGATGAGAGGAGAGGTGGGAGGGGTGGAATGAAGAAAAAAAATCCTAGTATATACTGCAAACCACGAGCGGAATACAAATTGGAGAAAGTGGGAGGAGAAGCATTAAATGGTCATTAATGTAGGAAACAACTCTAGCCGAACTTTTTATAGCACGGTTTATGTAGTCTACAGTCATAACCATTTATAAAGCTCGACATCAATTGCTAATGATTGTTCTCTGCAGATTAGGGACGATGCATGAAAACCAGCGAGTGAAACTAACGGTGTCCCTGAACGCGCAGCTAGACACCTGAAGCCACACGTCTTCTCTTGAAGGAAGCTGTTTTGTCAGGGTTTGCTGCAGAAAGAGAGCGAGGCCGGGAAAAGGTAATGTTCTTTACCAGCTCCCTCAAGGATTGACACAAACCAACCCGAGAGACGACGAGCATCCTGAGCTGACATTCTCCCTCTCTCTTTCTCTCTGTGTGTGTGTGTGTGTGTGTGTGTGTGTGTGTGCGTGTGTGTGTGTGCGTGTGTGTGTGTGTTGGAAGAAACGCACTTCACCGCTGCACAGAATGTAAAAGGAGAAGGATTTCCAAGCACTCAGTATTCATCACACAGTATGTGAACAATACCCGGATGATGAACTGCATCTGCTGGGATTTTGGAAGTGTGCAACCAGCAGACACATTGCTGTCCCATTATACCATGAGAGCTGTTAGCTGGATGGCTGTTTTCAAGTGCTATAGGCAGCTAGAAAGACGTTCTTTATGGCTAAAATGTAGTTGTTTAGAGACAGGCAAGTATATCTCTTTTGTTGATACTATGTCATAGCTGGGCTCAACAGTGCAACTGGACCATTCAGACAAATTTAAGATCTTCACAGATTTGTAGAGAAAACAGTTCACAGACATCTTGGTCTAAACAACAATTTAACAATAGAAAGAATAGATATTAGTTCACCCAAAAATTGAAAAAATTATGTTAATTTACTCACCCTCAGGTCATCTAAGATATTGGCATCTTTCTGTTAACATTGAAGAATTATTTTTATAATGATTCTTAAAATGGTGATCAATGGTTACAGTTTTATAAATAAAAAATAAATACATACAAATAAGTTAAAATCAATAGCCATGGCTCCTGGTGACACACTGATGTCTTGTAAAGCAAAATCGGTAAGTGTAAAAAATTAAACATCATTTACAATAAAGTTAGCTTTAATCCACAAGCCGGTCAAACAGTTCTCAGCGCATGCGTGTGCATTTTTGGGTGAACTTTCCTTTAAATACAGCCAGAAATACAATTACAATTGTAATTTTACAGTCGAAAAAAATTCAACAAAAATGGTTAGCAATATTGTATTTATAGTATATTAAATATCATTTATTCTTATTCTTCTTAATGATATTAAGGGCCTCACGGTGGCGCAGTGGGTAGCACGTTCGCCTCACAGCAAGAAGGTCGCTGGTTCGAGCCTCGGCTGGGTCAGTTGGCGTTTCTGTGTGGAGTTTGCATGTTCTCCCCGTGTTGGCGTGGGTTTCCTCCGGGTGCTCCGGTTTCCCCCACAAGTCCAAAGACATGTGGTACAGGTGAATTGGGTAAGCTAAATTGTCCGTAGTGTATGTGTGTGAATGTGTGGATGTTTCCCAGTGATGGGTTGCAGCTGGAAGGGCATCCGCTGCGTAAAACATATGCTGGATAAGTTGATGGTTCATTCCGCTGTGGCGACCCCAGATTAATAAAGGGATTAAGCCGAAAAGAAAATGAATGAATGAATGAATGTTATTAAAAATAACAGTTTATTTATAGTCAAATATTAATAGTTTTTATCATTATAATATCAATGTTTAATTAATATGAAATTAGATCCATAAAAACAATAGTGTGAACATAAATAAGGATTATTATGATACCCATTATAAAAGGACTATTTTGTGAAAGCAATCATATTTCTGTGTTTATGTTTAGGGTGTGAAATGGTTTAAAATGAGCTGTTTTTGATTGTTAATTTGACATGCTGCAATAACAAAGTATCAAATTTAGTTATTAAATAAACTTCTGTCATGGCATAACTGATAAGCTGTTAAAGATAATAATTTCAGCTATGCTCATACATTCTTTTCTACTCCTAAATCTTTTAAAACAGGAGCAAAGGTGCTTTTAAAAATTGTAAGCATAGTGTTCTGAATAGGCTAAAAGACTTAAGAATGAAAGGACATATGATGTATCTAATTATTACTGAAATTCATAACTTAACCCCATAATTTAGTGTTTTTCAACACTATTTGTCTAGCAGTCATAAAACAAGAACAAATATGGCTTCTGTAGATACATTGTAATAGTAATTTAACACCACTAGAAGATGCTTTGGCATTGCCAACCTTCAGGTCAACAGTCTTTACAGAACAGACATAACTTTATTAGTTCTGGAGTGGAAGATACTAGATTCTCAGATAAGGAAGATGGCAGCAAATACAATCATGGATTGAAGAAGGGGAGACAGAGAAGGAAACCCTGAGGGGAACTGATCATATCTCTGCCGTGTGCTTTCTACCTGCTGCCAGTGATTTATTAGTGATGACCAGATTATAATATGATTAAAAAAGAATAATGACTGTAGAAGTAATTAAATCGGAATTAATTACCATCCATGCATATGTCTATCTATCTAGCTATACATACATTTATTTTTCTTCTTACTTTGCAATCCATTTTTATTTTTTCATATTTAAAATGCTTTTTAAATTCAATTAAAATATATATAGTTTAGTATCCCATAAAAAGAACTGTTTATGAAATTAACAGGGTTTTACAAATGGTTGCCAGAGGTATGTGTATCACACAGCAGGAAATCTTAGCAAAGAAACCTTTTAAAAACATTCTTTCTTCCCTGAAAGACTACCATTTTGGTCCATTTTCCATAATCACAAGTAGTTTTAATACATCTAAGGGGTTTGCGCCATTCTCTGATATTTCAGGGATGTATTTGCCCCTTTATCATACACCAGCTGCCTGTGTCATAATTGGTGTAATGTGTTTTTTTGACCAATTTTTACCATCATTGAAGTCCACACGACATACGAGTTTATTCATTCATTTTCATTTCGGCTTAGTCCCTTTATTAATCTGGGGTCGCCACAGCGGAATGAACCGCCAACTTATCCAGCATATGTTTTACGCAGCGGATGCCCTTCCAGCTGCAGCCCATCACTGGGAAACATCCATACACACTCATTCACACACATACACTACGGACAATTTAGCCTACCCAATTCACCTATAGCGCATGTCTTTGGAGCACCCGGAGGAAACCCACACCAATACGGGGAGAACATGCAAACTCCACACAGAAATGTCAACTGATCCAGCCGAGGCTCGAACCAGCCACCTTCTTGCTGTGAGGCGATCGTGCTACCCACTGCGCCACCGTGAGGCCCCATACGAGTTTATGTTTCATAGTAAGACAAATTCACAATTTCCAAAAGTCATGTTAACACAGCAACTTAATATTACTGTATTTGAGTCATTATTATGGTGTCAACCACATTACTAAACTAACACCTGTAAATTTCAGGACTCAGAACTGTATATTTGATAAAGCCCTGCGTAAATGTTCCCTTTCTTTGAAAACTATGTAACTTGTTATTACATATATTAATAATAATACAATACACAGTTGAAGAAAAGAAAAAAGCTAGTCATGATGATGACACATCAATTGTTTGAACACACTGGTTATAGTTAAAAGGATAGTTCACCCAAAAATGACAATTCTGTCATCATTTACTCACCCTTCAATTGGTCAAAACCTATTTTAATATTTTCTTCTGTTTGTTTCTGAATTTCTTTCTTCTTTTCAACACAATATAAGACATTTTGAAGAATGCTGAAGTGCATTAAAGAGTAAATGATGAGGTAATTACAATTTTGGGGTGGACTGTCCCATTAACTAAAAACTTTGAGTTTAAAATAATACCAGATAACTTCTGTATTCTTCACTAATTTTGTTCTCTTATTCTGCAGGTTCCCTTACATCATTGCAGGGTTCTGTTATGGTACAAGCTGGTGTGCACATCCACACTTCCCAAAAACTGTAAAAAAATAAAATTAATTGTACATGCACTGAATGAACAATAAAGATTATACTATTATTTTGCTGATTCAAGAGCTTGTATTAATCTGATTGGCTTACTAATGATTACAGATGAGAGACCGGCTGCGATCAATCATATCACGTGCTCCTCTCGAAATTAGTTTGTGAAACTTCACTTACATTTATTTATTCATTCAGCAGATGCCTTTAATCTGGTACTTACAAATGAGGATAAAACAAGCACTTAAATTACCAAAGAGCAGCAATATATTGATGACATGACTAAGTCAAAGTCTATATTAGTTTAGCTTTTTTTTGTTTATATTAATATTATTATTATTGATTATTTATGACCATGTTTGCAAAACGTTATGTGAAATGCAATCACAGACCAACCATCCTAATCCTCCTCTCAGTTTTGTGTTCTGTGACTCAAGTGATGTATAAAAGATGCTATCGGTTAATTAACATTTGCAATACATATGAACATGAAATTGCATATGACCTGAAGTGTGTTAAAACTTTGCTGTTTTGAACATCACAATCTTTGACATTTAATTTAGCCACTGTTGTCATAGTTACAGGCCAAAGTCACAAACTAAATGTGGGCTCGACTTGAGTTGCACTATCATAAGCTGCTACATAAACAGGACACCAAGACTCACACCTCTACGTAAAAGCAGTTGGTAACCCTAAACACTGACATGGTGACTAGCAAAAAAAAGCTAAAACTAAATATGCAATCTGACATACAGTAGAAAAGAAGAAAATACATAATCTATTGGCTGCTGTACTGACCAATAAATGCTTATTTTTAAAGTTATCAATGTGATAAAAAAATATATCATAATTATCAGACCAATATATAATAAAGCTATATATGATGGATTTTTTATGGGTTGATCCACTTCAGATGCATGAATGTTTATTTTGGTGCCTCCCTTATCTACAAGCATTTTCGTCTATAGGAAATACAAGTGTGGTTCCCCCCACACTTGTATTTCCTATAGAGTTTTAGTATTGCAACTGTTTCCTTTCCTTTTGCATTATACTGTAGGTTTTAAAACAAATTCAGTATCATTATCTACTGCATTAGTTTGAAAAATTTTAATCAAGATTGACATTAATGTTTTATTAATTTATTTTATATTTGAAGTGCTGTATAAACTTTTCCTCTAAAATGAGCATTTCTCTCAGGCTTTCTCTGTTCATGCTGTTATTTCACTTTAAAGGCAATGAAAAGAACCTATTCATCACCATTAAAGCGAAATTAGTGAACCTACATAAATGAACCTTAGAAAAAAAGCCTCTTTATAGAAAAACATTTCAGATGGCACTGCATGAACTCTTCATTTACTGTATGGCTATAGATCGGTTACTGTAATTCTGAAGTGCTGTATAAAAATGTACTGTGAGGTTTAGTCGGCGCAGAGTGGGTTTTCTGTCCAATTTCTCCTAAATGCAGAGACCCTGTATTGAAAGATACAGATCCTAATCCTGTTCAGCGCTGAACTGGTGAGCAAATCCAGCTGCAGTGTTGAACTGATTTCCCATTGAGATTCTCCACTTTATCCTGTCCTCTTGTGCATTTGTCTTTGTAGACGACCAGTCTTTTCGGGGCACCTGAATGAGTTAGTGATATGATGCAATATTTCAGAAATCACCTTAGGAAAGGCCAGCTTCTCTTGCAATAACTGAAAGTGTCATCTCTTTGGCCTTCATCTGGACAACCTGCTGTCAGAGGGTTTCAGTCACTTAAAACGACACACAATCTTACAACGTTTGTGACAACTGCAAAGTTAGGCTGCCAGTTAAATAAGGATTGTGCAATAATTACAAATTTGACCAGCAGTTGCAGATTAACAACGGTAACTGGGAGGAATTTGTTCTCTAATTTTGTGTTCTATTTCAAATATTTTTCTTTTAAGTTTCTTACAGAGAGGGCAATAAAGGTGTTGGGGGAAGTAAAGGTTTTAAGGGTGTTGTTGATCTGAAATGTTCCCCGGATGTTGGTAACAACCCCAAAAACAATATATATTTATATATATATATATATATATATATGTAAAGAAAACAAAACTAATTATTTTACAAATGAGGTTATGTATAATAAAATGAATTGACGCAGAGAAAAAGTATTGAACACATGAAGAAAGGGAGGTATAGAAAGGAAGTGAAAGCCCAGACAGCAGCTGAAATCTCTCAGTAGTTCTTCAGCAACCCTCTGCCCTCTGCTAATTGTAAATGAATATTAGCTGCTTCAGTCCAACATCTACATTAGCAGGATGATGAAGATAAAACCAGGGTGGACATTTCAGCAAGACAATGATCCAAAACACAGCCAAGGAAACTCAATTGGTTTCAGAGAAAGAAAATCAAGCTGTAGAATGCCCCAGTCGATCACCTGACTTGAATCCAATAGAAAATGCAAAATAAAGATCAGATTTGATAGACAAGACCCACAGAAGCATTTTTACACTGTCTTAAAGTCTGTGAAAAAAAAAAAAAAAAAAAAAAAAAAAAAAATCACACCTAAGCAATGCATGTGACTTCATTTTTCATCTGAGAGGCGTCTTTAAGCTGCCATCACCAAAAAATGAATTTTATATAAAAGTATTAAATACATTTCAGTAGTTCAGTACTTTCTCCTTGTGTCATTTCATTATTACACTACTAATTTTTCCGATTTATTTGTTTTGTTTTGTTTTATTTTTATGTTTGTATTGTTTGGGTAATTTACCAAAACCTGGTTCAATTCCATGTCAGCAGCTCCTTTAGAAATATTATTCCCAGCAAAAAACATGACATGTTTACTAATTATTTCCCCCACTGTATACTTCAGAATTTATGTAACTCATGAAATATGCTTTAAAACAATGTTACGGTACGTACCTCAGTTTTGGGGTCAGGGTTCAATACGCGGTTTGGTACAACAGGAATAAGCAACAAATCCCCAGTGTTAGCCTTTTTTCTGTTTATTCTGAACAAGTGTTTTGTCAGAATCCACTAAAGAACCGAAAAGCTTCTTGTGATATGAAAGTACAAAAACATAGAATAATGAAAAATAACACTTTACAGAGACTGTGCGCTGTTTCAAAGAAAAATCTGACATTGCAATATTGCGATATGAATATAATTTCACCAGCTGTTTTTGAATAGCTCCATTTGGAAAGGATTCATTAATTTAGATTGATTGGGGTGATTTTGTAGGGGAGTGAATCATGCAGAAAATATAATAAGAAAATTATGAGCAATGAAAAATACAATAGAGAAAAGACACAAAATGAAATAAACAGTGCTTTATGGCTTTCTGGAGAGTACCAGCATACAGAATACTAAGAGTATTCAGATAAAGAAATTGAATGACTAAATGTAAAATAACAATGTGGCAGCTCAGTGGCTAGCGATTTCGCCTCACAGCAAGAAGGTCACTGGTTCGAGCCTCGGGTGGGTCAGTTGACATCTCTTAGTGAAATTTGCATGTTCTCCCCATGTTGGCGTGGGTTTCCTCCGGGTGCTCCGGTTTCCCCCACAAGTCCAAAGGCATGCACTATAGGTGAATTGGGTAAGCTAAATTGTCCATAGTGTATGTATGTAAATGAGAGTGCATGGGTGTTTCCCAGTGATGGGTTGCAGCTGGAAGGGCATCCGCTGCGTAAAACATATGCTGTATAAGTTGGCGGTTCATTCCGCTGTGGCGACCCCTGATAATAAAGGGACTAAGCCGAAAAGAAAATGAATGAATGAATGAAAATAAGAATGTATAGTCTTCATTGAATAAATAAATCAATAGAAAGAAACTTAAACTAAAAAACGTCACAATTGATACACTTTCTAGTACCTGAATGTTTTAAAATGCTCATACAGTCAAAAGCCTTAAAAACGCATGGAGATGATAAACTTTTACTCCATTATGGTAAAACCCTCAAACGACTCCACACATCTCATGTGTTCTTAAAGTACAAATGAAATCAAAACTATCCATTTGGTTTTGATAGCTCACATTACCAGTTTTGTAGTGAACAATTAATTTGTGCATGTCAATAAGAAAAGAAAAAGTGTTTGTCCTTGTAATCTTTAACTGAAATCTGAAAATGCACTTCCTGTTTTTTTTTTTTCAGTTAAATTTCCTACTTTACGAAATCCAATGATCTCGCAGTAGAAAAAAACAAGCACCGCTGACTGTTTTCTCAATTAATATTCCGTTTCTCTAGGAACTGCGCCATAACTGTGGCCAACGGACTTTAACTGTGGCCAACTAATTTCAATTTAACATTGCATATCCTGCAATATGATTATCATTGAAAATGCACAGGGCCTCACAGTGGCGCAGTGGGTAGCACGTTCGCCTCACAGCAAGAAGGTCGCTGATCGCTGGTTCGAGCCTCGGCTGGGTCAGTTGGCCTTTCTGTGTGGAGTTTGCATGTTCTCCCTGTGTTGGCGTGGGTTTCCTCCGGGTGCTCCGGTTTCCCCCACAAGTCCAAAGACATGTGGTACAGGTGAATTGGGTAAGCTAATTGTCCGTAGTGTATGAGTGTGAATGGGTGTGTATGGATGTTTCCCAGAGATGGGTTGCAGCTGGAAGGGCATCCGCTGCGTAAAACATATGCTGGATAAGTTGGCGGTTCATTCCGCTGTGGCAACCCCAGATTAATAAAGGGACTAAGCCGAAATGAAAATGAATGAATGAATGAAAATGCACATATTGTGCAGCCCTAATATATATTAGATTTAGTATTTGTATCTAGCATCAGCACATTGATATAGCACAAAGATAAAGTGACAGAGAAAACTGCTAAAAAGACTTGAGACATAATACATTCCCCAACACATCGTTCATTACCTATCAGGCCGTATTAGCAAAGTTACAGTTTATTCTGCAACCTTTCTAAATGGTAAAAAAAGGGAAATCTGAATATAAATTGCATGCACTGTGTAAATTTACAGCTGTGACATGTTTATCCAGCGGGTAGCAAAGGAGCAAAACAACAGATCAACATTGAGGCAAAGGGACAAGTCCCAAAACTCATACATTTAATGAGAGAAACAGGATTTATCAGCTTCCCCAGCTGTGAGTGAAACAGTGTTAATCAGACTCTGCCAGTGAGAAAATCCCAACTTTAATTTTAGACAGCTGTTTTTAACATATTTAAGAAGCACAGTGTTGCCAAGAGCAAACCAAACAGACCTTTAGTAAAAAAAATATATATATATAAAAAAAACAAATTCAAAAAGGGCTTGCTATTTTAGTCCTTTAGTGTTTTTAACGATGATGATGGTGCTTCTAAACCTCATTACCGTTATTAAAAGAGTTCTCAGTCTTAATCCATTCCTCTCATTTTTTTAATTACGTTTAGCATTAATATGCATGCATGTACCATACGATTAATTGTTTAAAGACTGGAGGAACATTAGAGTGACTTAATTATAAACATATGATCATATTATAAACAGAAATCCACGCAGAGACTTATATTTATCATTGAGTTTTGAAGAACTACATAAATTATGCTGCTAATCCTTCTGTTCTTGTGCTTGTTGACAGCAGCAGATGGAAAAAGAAATTCTCAACAGGCATGTAATGGCAAAATACCCTGATAGTTAGCTTTACAACCACATACAACAATTAATGTAAAAGTCTTCAGAGGGACATTTAGCATACGCGTCAAAAAAGACAGAACAGAAGGCAGATATTGCAAACCTAAAGCTGGTAATTTTCACCCAAACACTCAACGGAGTCACATTTAAAATATGTGCTTCAAGTAAGTGCCACTTGGGTATAAATGAACTTAGACCGCTCTCTGCTTCTCATATGAGACGGTTGTCCAGGGAGCTTTTCTCTTTGAATGCTACGGAGAGAGGATGACAGAAAAATAGAGAGAGAGAAAAAACAGGCCTTGGTTTAGTAACCGTTAAAGTAAAGACAAGTCAGAGCTAATCTGCTCATTGTGGATTAAGTGTTGAGATAGATACAGCAAGTGAAATTTATGTACATACTGTATGAATACGCATACATTTATAGCAATTAAATGTTTGGGAACAGTATGCACTGTTCAACAGGCTGTGTTAATTTGAACAGAACTATAATCACAATATATTTTCATCATAGAATTACAAATATACAAGCATATAAAGAATGTACACAATAATGCACACTCACTGGCCACTTTATTAGGTACAACTGTCCAACTGCTCGTGAACGCAAATTTCTAATCAGCCAATCACATGGTAGCAACTCAATGCATTTAGGCATGTAGACATGGTCAAGACAATCTGCTGCAGTTCAAACTGAGCATCAGAATGGGGAAGAAAGGTGAGAAGTGACTTTGATCATGGCATGGTTGTTGGTGCCAGACTAGCCGGTCTGAGTATTTCAGAAACTGCTGATCTACTGTAATTTTCATGCACAACCATCTCTAGGGTTTACAGAGAATGGTCCAAAAAAAGAAAAAAATCCAGTGAGCTGCAGTTCTGTAGGGGCAATTGCCTTGTTGATGCCAGAGGTCAGAGAAGAATGGCCAGACTGGTTCGAGCTGATAGAAGGGCAACAGTAACTTAAATGAGTTATAAGTAAACTCCATTAGTACCAATTGATCATTGTGTCGAAGCCACAGCCTACCTGAGCCACTGCCTATTGTTGCTGACTAGGTCCATCCCTTTATGACCAGAGTGTACCCATCTTCTGATGGCTACTTCCAGCAGAATAACGCGCTATGTCACAAAGCACGAATCATCTCAGACTGGTTTATTGAACATGACAATGAGTTCATGGTACTCAAATGGCCTCCACAGTCACCAGATCTCAATCCAATAGAGCACCTTTGGGATGTGGTTGAACGGGAGATTCGCATCATGGGCATCATGGATGTGCAGCCGACAAATCTGCAGCAACTGCATGACGCTATATCATGTCAATATGGACCAAAATCTCTGAGGAATATTTACAGTACCTTGTTGAATCTTTGGCATGAAGGATTACGGCAGTTCTGAAGGCAAAAGGGGGTCCAACCCGGTACTAGTAAGGTGTACCTAATAAAGTGGCCGGTGTATATGTGTGTGAAGAGTTTATTTGCAAAAACAGAAAACTGTTTTTAGTAATTTTCAGATATTTCTTTTATTGTGTACTGAAGAATACAATTGAAATAAACAAGATTTATGAAAATTTGTAAAACAAGAATCATTTTTTTTGTCATTTTTAGAAATAGTGTTTTTACATTGGGTATTAAAGAGCACAATAGCAAAAAAAAACCTTGATTTCTGGGAGAAAAAAAACTATGGTTATCTGCAAATGAACTCTTAATGTATACTTGTCAGTATATATAATATACAGATATATAATCAAAGGTTTTGCAAGTTTCAGAGGTCTCAAGTCAAATTTAAGACTTTTAGTTTTTTTAACTATTATGAATCACTATTAACATCTATATCAAAAAATTGGTTTTAATTGTAGTCATAATACAGCAAACTATGTATGGAGTAGCAAAAGAAAGAACTGAAAAAAACACTATAAAAACATAAAGACAAGTTATCTGACAGTCTGTGACATCATCAAAAAGTATCTTGAGGTCCATGCAGCAAAGCGAGCTTAATGGTAAATCATTTCATTAATTGAAATGCTAAAAACACTTTTATTGTTATTAGAATTATCTTATAGTTTTTTTTTGCATTTATGTTCATAAAGAAGTATTATTAGCCGAAAAAAAGTATCTTTGGGGCCAAAACACATCAGAAGTAAAAATGACAAGCAAGCAAGGCTGGGCAGTGGGCACATCGACAAAGAAGAAGGAAATGGTTATTATTTTAAACATCTGTTTCTGCTGTCATTTGGGGAGTATAAAATGTATTTGAAATGTACAGACTAATGTTAAAAACAATTGATGCATGATATATCAGCAGCTGTATTAGACAAGTGTTTTAGAAAAGTTTGTACAAAAGAAAAGAAGTCAGCAGTTTTTTTTTTGTTTTGTTTATTTACTGTGAATAAGGATCCAAGATGTGCAGTTAGTAAATGTTTTTCTGAATTTTGTCTGGGGAACATGCAAGTATCTTCTGTAGTTTCTGAAGGGCAGTACTAATATATATATCTTCATTCTGTAAAAAAAAAAAAAAAAATAAAAAAAAAAAAAAAAAAAACACCCCCCGGCACCGTTTTTCCTTATGGAGGAATGCCTCTGTTGTCCTCAGTGTGTAAAGATGGATCTCAAAGTCATACAACTATATTTGGAAAGGGTTCAAATACAAAAAAAAATTATAAATACATAAATAAAAAACAAAGCATTTGTGAAATCTGAAGTGTTTTTTTTTTTTCGTTAGAACAGCGGGTAGTTTAACTATACAGGACAAAC
>CAIGQW010052810.1:7942221-7960992 GCA_903798125.1 Danio choprae
ACACACATGTAAAGTTAAAGTACACTATGGTAATTACTATTTGTTCACGATATTTACTATAATACTACATTATGTAGTATAATTCATTAACAAATAGTTGTAAATACTATATATAGCTACACAATATAATACATTTTCCTATTCGCTTTACTATAAATTACTATAGTATTTTAAATGTGCAACACCTGGTTTTATTGAATTTTTAGTTTTTATTGTCATATTTAATTGACAATTCTTCAATTAAATAATTTAATAACTTAAGAAAATAATGTGTTTCTGTTTGGAAGAGCATATTAATTGCAGTAAACACCTGAACCAAACAATTATGCCTCATATTTTATTGACAGTGTTTTAGATAAAATTGACCTGGATTGAAGCTGATTTGATTTTTAAAAATTGCTTAGATGTAGCTAAGCAGCTTTTGACATGAAGCTTTTAGCTTAGCTTGCTACATTTCCCAGGGGGTAGCTTTTAGCGTAGTTAAGCTACATTTTAAGTAGAGTAACTAATAGCTTACAACATATTTTAGTTACAAACACTGAGATAATAAACATCATCCAATGGCTGAAAATCCTGGACACATTTCTCTGGAGAAAATATAGCAAATCAGCCACAATATGCCAGTGAAGCGTGCACACATTAGTGTCCTTTATCTGGGATTTTAGTAAATCACGGCCATAGAGAAATCAGATTATCCAGATTGAACGAAACGACGGAAGAAGATGATGAAGAGTAGCAAGAATGATATGTGGAGCTGCATTAAAGTGAACGTTTGTGTTCTGTGTGATCAGCGGCGCATTAGACAGAGGCAGGCTGGAGTGTTGAACAGATGTGTGACTTGGCCAGGCGTAACTGATTTTTGCTGTAATTAATGAGACCTAACGCAGCACTGTTCAAGAGACTCTCTCCTCTCTTCAGATCTGAACCAGGAGAGCTCAGTGTCGGGTTTAGACGTTACCATGGTAATAAAGGTAGTCTCTGTTCAATGGCCATTCACAGGATCATTGCTGGCCACTAGTGAGATTACAGGCTGAATCACAGATTTAATACGGTGAACAAAAGACTGGTTTATAATTGTCATACTGTACCATTTTCTGCTTGAATGTAATCTTTTAAACGAACATTTTAAAAAAATAAGGTGAGATACCGCTGACAAAATTGTTTTTCATGCAGCAGACAATATTGAGCTTTTTGGCCTTTATAGCCATTCATAAAGTGTTTATTTTTACAATAAAGAACCTATAATAACTGCAAATAATAACTACACTTTATTATTTTGTGTCTGTAGTTTTCCATTACAATACATATTTTTCTGGAAATTAGTTTGTTTTTTTTTCTCCTGCACTGAGCCATAAATCTCCACTTCAGCAACACTTTCATAAAACAAACATTTCAGTTTTATTCATATCTATTTGCTGAAGTTTTTAACAGAACAATATGCTTATATATAAAGATTATATACAATTTTTTCTGCAAAACTGTAGAAATTTTGATTCCGTAAAAACAGATACCTAAAATAAAAATTATTTGCTTTAATATATGCAAACAAGAAATTATTTTAATTTTGAACCTGCCTTCATCCAATGTTCATATTTTTTGTTAGAAATGTGTACAAATTAGCACACATTTCTTTAAATAACGCCTCATTTGTATATTTAAATGTAAATACCAAATTGCATTTCTAAATGTAATCAAGTATGGTGATAACTGTTCCTTTTCTTTACCCTATTTACCTGCAGTGTCTTGCCTTAATAAAAGAGTTTTGTATTCATATTTTTCACCTCTCTCCAATGCACAAAATCTTTCAGCAAAATTTCATGCTCCCACACCCTTGCTTTATGTAATCTCCTTTATTTAATTTCAGCTCTAATTTGTCGTCCCTGCTTCATTACTGTCTGCTCTGCTGGTCGGCCAGAATTGTTTTCCTTGCTTTGGTCGATGGAAAATGAGAATGACTTTTGGAGCCAGACTGACATTAGCATCATTCAATATTCACCAAAGGTCTCTCACCACAGGAGGGGAGAGAACTGGCTGAGAACATTACTAACTCATTTCATGTCTTTTTTTTTTTTTCACCCACCCCAAGATTCTTACCACAGTTTTGTTCTGCATGTTAATGCGTGCAGAAACATTTTAAGTTTAATACAAGCTGAAACAAATGCAATTTTTTGCACTGAAATAATCCCAAAACGTTATTTTAGACGACTTCATTTCTATATGGAAGTCCAATTGCACCATACCCTACATTCCAGATAAAAATAAAAATGTGTCTATAAAACACATAATTGCATATTTGCATTGCCTATTTGCATATTTTTTTCCTCACATTTCTGAACATTCTGACATTTTTTCCTTTAAAATTATGACTTTTTTTTGTTTCAAATTTTTGAGGTTAAAAATTCTGAGTTTTAGGATATATATTCTAAGTTGACTTCTAGCAATTCAGACATTTATTTCTCATATTTGTGACCTCTTGAATTGTTCTTGAAACTGCAAGATATAAACTTGCAATAGTGAAAAAAAAACTTTAAATCTGAATCAAGAGATATAAACTCAGAACTGGAAAAAAAACCTCTGAATTCAGACTTCATTCCTTCCAATTGCAAACGTTTGTCTTGACATGACTTTTGTCTCACACTGCAGATTTTTCTTAAAATGTATCACAATTTCAAGGTTACATATGCAGTCTGAGAAAATTAGATTGACAAACTTTTTTATTTTAAATCAATAAGCTGTTATATTTATTTAAAGGCAACAGTTACAATGTAACTACTCATTTATCTAAATGAATTAATTGCATGTAATTACTAAATAGCTGGGGTTAGAATGTGGTTTAGGTTAGTTACATATATTTTGCATACATATACATACATACATGCATACATACACATGTATATATAAAATGCATTGTAATTACTATAATAAGTGCACAGAACACGTGTAACTATGTCACCTTAAATTAAAACATTACCAAATACCAACATGACTGACAAATAAGCAAATACTATATAACAAGCAATTATTCAAAAAGGCAATAAATAAAAGAATGATAAAGTGATAAAAACCTCTACAAAGGTGTGTGATTTCCTTTAAACAGTTTTAGTTAGAAACTTCTCAAAAATTATAAAGCGAACATGAAATAGCATTTAAATGTTAAAATGTACTCCAGCAATAAATATAAAGGGCTTTTTATGGGTATAAACTTTTTTTAAATGTTTATAAATAATTATTAATAAAAATATCAAAGCATTTGAATTAATGTATTTTATACATGAATTGTTATTTTATACAGGTGGTGTGGCATTATTTTAGCAATGACATTTTAAAACCATAAAATCTTTTTTAACAAAAAGTATCTTTTTGCTTGTCAACCTTAGGGTGTTTAAACTTTTCTTTTCAGCTCTTTCTTGAACACATGTCCATTTCTATCTCCTTACCAGCATTTAATTTATAAACCTTCAGCCTCAGCCTCTAATTAATGTTACTGTATAAAATGCATTTTGCCCATTTAAGACTATCTATCTAGGTCTAGTTGACACTGTGTGTTTATCATCTGTCCTTGAGAGCGTCTATACATTAAGTCAAAGGTTTAACAGAACGCATGTCTTCATGTCAAAAAGGCGTTCATCCTCTGCTACATCACATGTCATTATCACAGCAGAATGAAGGTTTAATGGCCTTGTAAATGATGTCAGTGACTAGCATTGTCATTTTTCCCCGGCTGTCGAGCTGGACAGAGTCCACACTGGCACACATGCTCTCAGCACACATCTGCTGAGTGCAACTGGCCCATTAGCACAGCCCTCAGCTAGAGGTCAAGCATCCCGTTCTGGCCAAAAAAAGAAAACAGCACAGACACATGGCCTATCATTCTGTGTTAAAGCTAATTAACACACACACTCTCTCTTTCTCACACACACACACACACACACACACACAACACGAGTGAGCCCAAATAACTCCGTACACCAATTAATTCATTATTTCCTGTCAGCTTTGTTTGTCAGAAAACATACACATACATTTACTGCCACAATACATTCATCAGTTATGACAAATATGTGTTGGGTAAGACCATTCATGGTGAGAAACAAAAACTTTCTGTCCATTTACTATTCAAAACAAATACATTATATATAATGCTCAAAATGACAGGGTCACTAAGATTTAAAAAATGTGTTTGAAAGACTCATCAAGGCTGTTTTTCATGACTAGTAGTCAAAACAGCAACATTATGAACAATTATTACAAGTTTTTTCTATTTACACTTGCAATGAATATGATTCACCCCCCTTGAGACTGAAAAAAAAATCTACAAACGTAAGCTTGTAACGTAAGAAGTTATTTATTCATTCATTTATTTTCCTTCAGCTTAACCGCAAACTATTTCGGTATATGTTTAACACAGCGCATGCTCTCAACCCAGTACTGGGAAACACCCATACACTCTCACATTCGCACACACACTCATACATTATGGCCAATTTAGTTCATCCAATTCTCTTATAGTGCATGTCTTTGGGCTGCGGGGGGAACTGGAGCACCTGGAGAAAACCCACGTGAACATGGAGAAACATGCAAACTCCACACAGAAATGCCAACTGGCCCAGCCGAGACTCGAACCAGTGACCTTCAGTGCGAAGCACTGAGCCACTGTGCCACCCTCCTTCAGCTTAGTCCTTTATTAATCAGGGGTCAGTGATAATATCACTTTTTGAATTATGGGATTTTTTTTGTCCTAACAGCTATATTGCAATAATGTTGAGCTTTTTACTCATCGATGAGTACAACTACCATCTTCTCTGGATACGAGTCAGATCCAAAATTGTATGAACCTCTGGACATGAGAGTAGATACCATTCAAATTACACTGTCTTTTTGGGGGGTGTCCCCTGCTCATGCAGCCTAACAATCCTTCAGAGGATTTCAAGATTATGTGTTTGTGTTTTATGTATATTGTGCAAAAAGATACGTCTTTAATCTAAATGTTGCAATTATTCAAACGCTGTTCATCATTGCTGTTTTAATGTCATTCATTTATAAAGTAAAGAACAAAATTTAGTTCAAGCTAATTTAAGGCTTCAAAAAACCCTATAACAACACTTAATTAGCTTGAGCTGTTTACAAACAAATAAATGTTCCCATGTGTTAAAGTGAGTAGCAGATATGGCCAAATCGAAACAGGTCTCACAAAAGCTATGAAGAAAATTGTTTTATTAAATTAAAAAATATGCAGCTACAAGAGGACACTCAAAGTTCCCAGAGACACAGCTGGCAGCTTTATTCATAAACATGAAATGTGTTTTACCAGAAAACCTTGGAGGATGTTGAAGAAAAAGCACAATATTACCAAGGGGAATAAAATGTTTGCCAAATGTTTGCCCTCAATTTACTGCCAAAGGCTTACAAGATGACCTGATGAAAGGAGGAAAGATATTTCACTGCAGAGTAAGAGCAGAACACTGGACAAACATGGCCTTCGTGCCGGGACACCTCATCATGACAAAAAAAAAACATTAATAGCTGGAATTAATTGATGGAATTTATTGATATGACTAAACTGAACCTTTTTGGACCCATACAAGGTATATGACCAGAAAAGCACCATCTCACCACAAAAACACATGAAAATCCACTGGAGCTTGGTTCAAGGGTCTTGTAGATGAATGTTTTTAAATGGCCTGTTCAGTCTCTGGATTTAAATTGTATTAAAGATGTTTGATGAATCTTGATGGAACCTGCTTACTATCTTTTGTTAAAAACATTTCAAACTCAGTTTCTGGAAGGCCAGGCCAATTTAGTTCCAACCCTGCTCTAAAACACACAATCACACACACACACTTTTCAAACAAACCTTATGGACTTAGTTAGTTTGATCAGGTATGTTTTATGAAGTTTGAACCCAGCTTATATCCGAAATTGCCCTTTTACCCTTAAATAGCGCATTTATTTGAGACAGCAGTGTAGCAGCGAAACCATAGTGGACATTCTGAAGTCAATCGCCCCACAATCAAATCAATCCCACAATACACTGCAACAGTGTACAACCAATGTACACTCAATGGCTAGAGAATACCCATAATGCACTGTGAGAGTTTGCACACTGAATAAATTTTCGTGTTTGACCATCCACAGTGGAATCTCATTGGTGTATACTTTTAAATAAATGACTTATTTGTTAAATTAATGTTTGTACATGTGAAAAATAATAGTTTGTTTCAATACTAATGGACAGCTCTCTAAACGTTATATACTTTAACTATCACAGGGTCTGATCAAGTCAACATCTAATTCATCGGAGGGATTTATCAACCAGCAAAGCACAAACAAAGCAGCACTCAGTGATTGAATATATTCACTTGTTTTCATTCACTCCTTTAAGTGGACTATATTAGAGGAGTAATGCAGGGAATAGTGAATGAGAGTATAGGGGCAATTTTTGATAGAGACCCTGTCTTTTGTCAGGATTCTTTAATAAATAGAGCCTTAAAAAATTTATTAAAATGGAAATGTTTTGTAGCATTATAAATGTTTCTACTGTCATTTTTTAATTAATTGGGTACATCCTTGCTGAATAATTTATTTCTCTTCAAAACTTACTTTTTGAACGTTGCTGTATGTTTATTTTACAATATAAAATAATACATTTTAGATACAATAAACACACCTAAAAAATGAAAGATTTAAAATGTTCACAATTGTGAAAAAGAGAGACTAACTAACCCAAACAGAAATGTCACTTTCTGAAATCCTTGTATTTCTGATTTCAAAAGCCTGGAATTCTAATATGTGACTGCCCACATTTACATTTCAAAAGTACCTATTTGGTGTTCAGAAATGTGGTCTGCCCAGTCAAAGTAAAGCTAATAAGGAAAAAGTATTATCTGCAGAACTATAACAATACTGAAATGTTTAAAATTCAAAAATTCAATTTCTTACTGTGTAGCAGCTGTCGCTGTCAAAATATCTCCTGAAAGCAGATATTATTAGGGGCCCAAACGACACAACCCCCCGCCTGAAAGATCACACTGTTAGGAAAGAGTGGCTGTGGTTTATTTCTTAGATGGTTCTTCCAGTTAATGCTTTTAATCTTGCAGAATTTGTTCCCCACAGTATCGAAAATGGTATCGAATAACGATATTTTTCAAGGTATCAGAATGAAGTTGGAAGTTCCATTATCAACACTATTTAGTAAATTCCATTGCTATGAATGAATTACACATTTTTGTTCATGTTTTCTGCATTCCAGAGATCATACGGCCTTAGGAAAAATAGAAGTGTATAACAAGTGCAGTATTTGACAAAGCGTAAATAGATATGAAGATTGACAATCTTCATATACATGAGTTCACAAAAACACCAGACTGATAATAAGTGCGAAGTAAGAATCTTTAAACACCTCTAATAAATAGGGATCTTTTATGATGCTACAAATACAGTGGCCTATTGATTATTGGACAGCAGGTCTAAGAAATGCATTGTTTTCCTGGTAAAGTATGTGACCAGAATTATGATCATTGAAGAACTATCGATATGTTGACAAGAGGAACCCATTCAGATGTAATTAACAGGAGAAAGATGAGAGACAAGCATTACACTGAATGCCATTAGAGAGTAGCTGCATATTTTGCAGAGATATCACTGTACTAAAGAGTTTTTTTAACCTCATGAACAAACTAATAATCGCCTACTACACCTTTGTAACACATAGTAACCATATTTGTACTATTAAATGTTCTCTTTCTACATTTATCAGTGAGAAAATATACTTTTACACCATAGATTATATGGTTTTTAACATACATAGTATTGCTTACATTTAAACTAGGTTAGGAAACACTATTAGAAGAAAAAAGAAAACATTTAAAAGTGCATTCGGCAGGTCTCTGTTATTCAGTTTCCACAATAAAGTGAATAAACATATTTTAAAATCCAATGTAATTCTGTTCAGTATCTTTGTAAATAAAATAATTTATTTTAAACAAGAGATCAGTCATTTCCATCACACAAAAAGACAATATTACACAACATTGCATAAATAATTATTGATAATACAGTAAAAAATATATAAATACCATAAATACAGTACACTAAGCTTTTCCTTTTCTCATGAGAAGGATGAGAAACCCTGCACATTTTGACTATGTAAGACAAAATGTTATCCAAAAAAAATGAACCAACAGGCTGAACCTGTCACAGTAAGACCCCTCACCTGAGTTCTAATCAGCCACGCACCTGTTAATCATCCCCATCATCATCACTGCACTACATAAGCTCCCCTCAAAGCTCACTCAGTGTCCGGCCTCGTCTATAGTACTGGAAAGGACTGAACTCCCTGTACATGGTCAGTGTTGATTCTAAGCTCTTAGTTACCTTCCTTTTCTCCTGTGATCTCCAGTGTCTTCCGTGTCTCTCCTAGTGTGGTGTCTTCTGGTTCCTCGTCTGGTCATCATCCTATTTTCCGTCTGTGGTTTCCGTTTGTGGTATCCAAGCCTGCAAAGTCAATATCTCCGGTTTATGTTTAACGACTATTATCATCTTGACTATCTACATACTCACCTGCTTTACTTACCTGCCATCTTTACAATAAATTGTTTACATTACTTACCCGTCCTCAGTAGTCCCGTACTTTCTGTGACAGAACCTAGCTCTTGGGTGGAATTTTTATATATTTTTTAAATAATAATCCATAATTTGGGTTGAAAAAAACTAACCAGAGTATAGCAAAACCTCTATGTAAATATCAAGCACATTTTTGAAGCACAATCTCCATTTCATAGCCCCCATAAAAAAAGAACAAATATATGCAAAAATAATAATAAAACAATTTTTGGACTAATAAAATGAGTAAATTAGTGAATAGACCAGTGAATCATTGTATTGACTGAACAAGTTATGCTTAATATGTAATTTGAAGTAGCGCTGGGAATTCAGGCTCATTTAGGATCATTTGGCTCAGCTCAGCAATAAGAAGCAGATCTCTTGGCTCCCAAATGACTCTTTATTTTGAACCACTTCTTGCCTTTATAATTAGCCCAAATTTATTAATGTTTTGACCTTTGTTAGATAACTATATTATACTATTAATTTCCTTACAAAGCTATTAAAATAACTATTTTATAAAATGCCAATTGATTATAATTCAGATTAAAACAATTCAAATTTAAAAGGAGACAAAATACAGAAATTAAATTAACAAATAAATAAACAGAACCATCTGGGGGGAAAAAACAGCTCTCGGAATGGAACTTACTGAAATCATTCAATTAAAGAAGAGGAAGAGCCAATTCCTGACACCTCACTAATTTTAGTTCATTTGAATTAACACATTAATAATTTTCATAATTTTACTACAGCATTTTCACTTGTAGTTTTGATGACACTGTTGCACATACAAAGTATAAATCATCTACAACATCCAGCTCTCTAACCGAATATTCTTTCTATTTTTACAGGGAACTGATTTCCCCCCAGCATGGACACTCTCAGGTTTAACATGAATTTTCCTCTCAGCTGTGCTCCTTCCTGAAGAATAATGTTCATGAAGAGCTAGAGGATTTAGGTCTTGTCATAGCATGGAGACAGCACTTGTCAGAGTAACTTAATTACATTTGACGTTCGATGTATCCCTGTGCTTCTATTACTAGACCTTACTGCTGCATTTGACACTACAGATCACAATATCCTTTTTCAAAGGTTTGAGAACTACTGTATGTCGGCATTTGCTTGCCTGGTGTATATCTCGCCTGTCAGACTGAACCAAATGAATTCTTTTCTGACATTAGCTGGCTGTAATAAGGATATTATATGCTGTGCGACCAGTAATTTCTCTTCCTTTGAAAAAAACGGAATTCTATGAGTCAGTAAACCTACTGTAAATATAACAATACAAACATAAGTGTGTAGCAAATTTGCTCAAGGGGAAATATTAACAATCAATCATAATTAGCTATACTTAATTCTAATATTTAGATCAGCTGTATGCTTTTACTTGATGTCTCTGGGTCAGATGTTCCAGTGACTCCTGTTTGAGCATTCAAGGCATATTAACTATTAAACACTTTAATCTAACATGCACACGCATTAATTTGGTATAGGAAGAGGCATTAAAGAATAAAAGTTATAACTGTATTTGATATTCAGCAGATCTACAGCCTGAAGGAAGCATCAGCTTCATAATTCAAACATCTTTGTAACAGATGTATCTGTTTAAGAGACTAATTTCTGAGACATTTGAAAGAGAGTTCTGATGCCATTTTTTGAGGCTCCAGTTGATCTTTACTGAAGTTAGTTGATACGAGAGACCCAGTTTGAGTCAGAAAATCTTTGATGAATAGAAAGACAAAGCCAAAGCCTGGCACAAGCTTAGGGAGTGGCTGGAGAAGAATGAAAGCAGGCAGACACAGTTGAGGGCAAAATTATTAGCCCTCCTGTGCAATATTTATTCTTTTTCAAATATTTCTCAAGTTATATTTAACGGATTAAGGAAATTATCCCACAATTTCCTATTATATTTTTTTTCTTCTGGAGGAAGTTTTATTTGCTTTATTTTGGCTAGGATAAAAGCAGTTTTCATTTTTTAAACCATTTTAAGGTCAATATTATTAGCCGTCTTAAGCAAATTGTTTTGATTGTCTACAGAACAAACCATTGTTATAGAATGACTTGATCAACCTAGCTAAGCCTTTAAATTGCACTCTAAGCTGAATACTAGTATCTTGAAAAATATCTAGTAAAATATCATGTACTGCCATCATAGCAAAGACAGAAATGAGTTATTAAAACTATTATGTTTAGAAATGTGTTGAAAACAAATCTTCTTTCTATTAAACAGAAAATGTGGAAAAAAGAAATTAAATAATTAAATTTAATAGGAGGCCTAATAATTCTGACGTCAACTGTATGTGAATTCTGATGGTCATAAGATTGTATGTACTAGGTCTACACAAACATCGGTGATATATGACATGATTTTATGAGCCTGCAAGATCCAAAGTAACCGTGCTAAAAACATAAACAGAGGAAAACTTTGCTTGCATAGCCTTTCGCTTTCTATCTCATAATACTGATACTGATACTGATACATGGTCTTTTTAAGCAAACCAGTATGCCTGGTCACCCTGTGTGTGTGTGTGTGTGTGTGTGTGTGTGTGTGTGTGTGTGTGTGTAAATTATAACATTGTCTGCAGTGAACTATAATCTCTGACAACTCTATCATGCATGACACATCATACTGTTTAGGGAGTTTGTCCGCCTGAAACATGATTGGGAGCTTGTAAGCTGACAGCAAAAAAAATAAATAAAAAATGCATTGTGTAAGCTCAACTTCAGTTAAGCATCTACTAGTGTAATGTTTGCTTTCTAGATGGCTGCTAGTTGCCTATTACTACAACTTCTACTACTAGTGCTGCTGCTATTTAAAGTACTGTAAATGTTAGAATACAACAGTATTATATCGGTGTCACGATTTCTTCAAGTTAGACAAAAATGTCACTTTAATGCTTTGAAATGATGACCTTTGCATCTCGTTTTGTATTTGATGGTACTTTATCTCACATGAAACAGTGAAAAGCTAGTGAAGTGCCTCTCAGAGTAGGAGGAGATTAAGTATATATGAAGACTGTCCTCAAATGATACATGGCAGATGATGAAAACGCATTGAACGTCAAGTGTATTCGTATAGCAGACGAACTCATTCACACAGAGACATGCAGACCTGCAAGGACTTGCACTGGTTTATATTGTTTATCACCCAGCCCAGATTTGGAGTAATAAGCCAATGAATTTACAACCTCTTCATGCTTAGAATTATATAATACATTTCTGGCTGGATGCCCCACTGTATTCATAATCAAGCGTCAACTAGTATAAAACACAGCAGCTCTGAGTTCTTGGATCTATAAACTTTTAGCACAACAGACCTATTTTATCCACTCCACATTGGCTACCTGTTCAGCTTCTTATTGACTTAAAAATACTGCTATTGACACATTCAGCACTAAACAATCTAGCCTCCAGTACCTGAGAGATCTCCAAAGTCTCATAGCCATTTGCACCCCCTACAGTAACAAAACGCAGGTGTTTTATCACTAACAATAATGCTGAAATAAACAGCAGATGAAGAGTGTGGCTAGTAAAGTTTCTGGAACAGCCCGAGAAGCCACACATCTGGCCGTCTCTCAGTTCTCATGAGTAAACAGTGATGGATCTAAGCAGTGAATGATTCTTCTACAGTAACTCAATTCATCCCTGCAGTGGAGTCAGGACATTTGGCTACACACACACGCACGCATGCACATGAATGCACCACAAATCGTTTTCTTCAACGTAGCAGAATGACAACAAAAACTTGACTTGACAATCACGAAATGCAAATGTGTTATTAAATTAAAGTATTGATATAATTATTCAATTAAAACATTAAAGGCGCGGGGGTTCTTTTACATACTTTTGACAATTAATTTTAGGTCATATGTGTTTAAATGACAAAACCATTTAAGAATCCCTGAGTTAAAGTGTCTTACCTGTTTTGTGGTAGTTTCGGTTTGAAAATCAAGCACCATAAGAGCTAGATATCATATCAGTTAGATTACATATTATTGAGTTTTACATATTAATGTAATTATCAATTAATTACATATTTACATGTTGAGTTTTACATATTAATGTCCAAGCTTTAGTAGAGAAAACGTGACATTAAATGGAGCATATTGGTGAAAGATCTTTTAAAGTCCTAGAGTGACTGACCAAAAAAGGACAGTTTAGTCTCCTTTTAAAAATGGGCAGGGGTATGCACTACAAAAAAAATTTAAAAACAGCCAAAAACATCAACTAGGCAACTGACAGCAGAAACAATAAAGCTGAAGAAAATACATCACTGGGTTGAATACTTTTAACTGACACCAGTGACAAAATCTACACCACTTCCCAGAATAAAGGATGCTTGTGGTGGAAGCTTGAGATGGTGTCAGAATTTTCCGAAACAGGATGGCAAAATCTCAAGAGACCCTCATCTGTAGAGGACGAACGTGCTCTCGAAGATGCTAGAATCGAGCGAACATAACAGCCCCCCTGAGCTAAGAACTGCGTGAATCTGTTCCAAAACCTGTGAGCTGTCTAAGTAGGCAACATTTTAAGGTATCAAAGGGCACAAAGTCTGCGCCAAAAACATGGAGCTTAATTACACTACCTTCTCAGGGAGTATCATGTGTATCCTTTGCAGTGAAGGTAATCCCGCAACCCATTGCATGTAGAGAATAAGGAAGCTTGCTAGGTTTTGGAACAGAGCCCATGTCTGATCTTTCAGGCAGGTTTTTAGAGGGTCTGCCAACCGCTCTGCCAGACCTGCCATTCAAGATTCTGGTCCAGTCATGTGTGGACCACCACTAGGTCTTCTGTCATGTATTCCCAACCCTGAGATAAGTCTCTCAAAATGATAAAAGTGAACAAAAACATGAACAGGCTTAGGGTACAGCCAGTCATCTGTGCATTTAATGCATTCAGGCACAGCAGTCCCACATGGGCAGCTATGGAATACAGCAGTGGGCAGGTGTTCATCTGGATCTGTCTTGTATCTCCAGCCTAGTGCAGATGCTCTTTTAGAGGATCATCATTTGCAGCAGCTTATGGCCATTTCAGTTTATTGAGCTAGTTAGGGAAAATAATAGGCAATTAAATGCATTAGTTTAACTCTGTACATGAACTGTGTTGTGATTTTAGCTTTGCTAATATGATAATTTTAAACTTAATGAGTATTTAATTGAAGCATGTCTAATGTCTCGTATTTTCATACACTGCCATTAAAAAGTTGGTTCAATTGTTACATATATGTTTTGAAACATTGCTGTAACCACAATAGACACTGAAGAGTCAAATCTGCCCCAGTAATTAGAAATGACCAACAGTGCTATACTCCATTACAGAGAGCACCATTCTTAGGTTGCTAAAAAGGCATTATTATTATTATTAAAAAGGGTTAAAAGCTACATTTTTAGGCTTGTTTGCCTTAGGCTTCTTATTTGCAGATTCATTCATCAATGTTTTAAAACCAGCATTTACTTGAAAAAGAGACATTTTCTAACCTCATAAATACCTTTATTGACCTTTTTGATCAAAAAAACGTGTCCTAGTAGAATAAAAGTATTCAGTAAATTCAAACTTTTGACAAATAGTTGCAAGATATATGAAAAGTACAGAAACGTTGCAAACATGTATAATACAAAAATGTCTTCAAATCCATCAAAAATAAAATCACTTAGCAAAAGGTGCACACCTTGAACAGTGCAAAAAGGTACATTTTAGCCCCTAAAATGCAATACTTCAGCACCAGGGCCGGCTATTGTTCTTTTTTCTGAGAGATTTCTGATAAATCTAATGGCAGCAAGAAGATCGTTTATATTTTCACCAGGGTTCCCACTTTAAGCCAAATATCTAATGACCTGACTTTCACTGACTAAAAACTGAATTTTCATGACATCTATTGAACAGAAATACAGGCAGCTGTTGGGCATATATATTAAAACATTAAAATAATATTTAAAATAATAACAATAATAAACTGATTTCAGTTTAATTATATTTTTTCATTAATAGACACAATGAAAACAACAATGGATCATTTAAATCAGATTTTAAAAAGAAATACTGCTTGCATGGCTGTGATGTGCACCCACTTCCACATTTGATAGCTCAATAGTAGTTTTACAAACTTAACATTTAGCTTTTCTGTCATCTGCCTTTCAACACTCATTCTTTGAAGTGGTCATTTTGAATCCAAAGCTCTTAAAATTGCTATTACCCTGGCATTTTAGCCTTAGGTAACAGATACAGCCTGGTGACTGCATTTGACTTAAGTGACTGCCAGTTGATGAGCGTGAAAGACATAAAACGGAGCTGAAAAAATAGCCTATAAATCATAACAATAGGCATAAGAACAGCAAAATATAAAAATACCATATATAACAAAATTATATTTTGATAATGGAAACAAAAATTTTGAAGAAACAAACAAAAATGCCTGATCCCTAATTTAAAAATTCCCTGACTTTAATGTCTGGAATAAATCTTTTAAAGTGCCATTACATTCCAGAAATTCTATCACCCTTGGGAACATGGTATCACAAATTGATGTGCGAAACTCAGCAAAATATAGACTTTTATCACAAAGTGTGCTGTTATTTCCAGTACATCTTTAAATGCAAGATATTGTCATTTCACAGCTAATGATTTGGCAAGCAAAGAAAGCCAATTTAATTTCCTGAGGAATGAAATTCTAATTGGTGAAGTGGTATGATTCAGTGTTCTGAAGTGATATTTAAATGAGCAACTTTTAATAAACCTGAAGCTTAAACTGTGGCAAGTGCAGCACAGAGCATGTGTGTGTGTGTGTGTGTGTGTATGCAAATCGACATCAGAAATACTGTAATTAAGGCAAGATAGCGATCTGCTCTCTAAATCGGTCAAGGTTGTCCCCCGAGGTTGACATGGCACCTCTAACAGGCAAGAAGTAGTACTGGGAGCCAATGCGGACATCTCGGCTCCGCCAGAGGGCAGCTTTCTGCTCGCGTCGCAAGAGGTCAAGTGTTTAGTTTCATGTGACCACACAGGCCTGGTTTTCAGAGCGTGTCCATGACAGGCTGCACAGCCTAAGGGAAAGACCAACAGATCAGCCTCATCCTTCTGACAGACTGTGGAAATAGTACTTTGTTGAAAAGCACTTCCACTTCCAGACATCCCTCATCCATCCAGCAGACTGTCAGACACTATATTGAGTGACCAGACAACAACCTCATGCCTTTCGAGCTGGACTTGTTTTAGAGTGGATTACTTTGGTTATCTTTAAATCAGTGCGTCTCCACCACCCTCTGCTGTGTTGAGCCTCAGACTGTGCAGGAGGATCTGGTGGGATTCAGTGAGTCACGGTGTGCTAAAATCTCTCCACCTTCTTGGACTCTGCCAAGTGTAAGACAAAAAAAAGCAGAGAAAATGAGGGATACGCGAGTGGGAGTTTATGATTTTATTTGTACAGGCAATTAAGGCTGACTAGTTTATAAATTTAGCTGCTTGTTTGTGTATGACTGTTTCCCCCCCATGTAGGATGTGTAATCATGAACTCCACTGTGGCCATCTCGATGGAGGCTGTTTAATGTTGGCTGGCTGAAATATTTGTGCAACTATTTCAAGTAAGAAGTTGGAAAGTTCTGGAAAACGTCACGGTGTGTAGAGCAACATGCGGCAGTGAGATGGAATGGTTTATAAATAAAATGCAAGGCTATCCAACTTCAAGATGGACAGTTTTAAATACGATTCAGCGCAGAAAAGTGTTACAATGTGAAAATGCTTTGCATTTTTTATTTAAGTGTAAAAAAAATATAACAAATGATATAATCAGCATTAAACAGAGATCATTTTTTAAATTGAGTTTTTGGATAGCTTTAAAGGGATTGTTCATACAAAAATGACAAATGCTTTTAATATACTCGCCTCAGGCCATCCGTGATGTAGGTGAATTCATTTCTTTAGTAGAAAATGAAAGACATTATATTTTTCGATGAATATGGGATTTTCTGTGATTCATAAAATGCAAGTCAAAGGCTACCAGAACTTTTAAGAAATGAAAAAAAAAAATTCAGGCTACCAAAAATAAAAAATGAATACCCATGGCTCCTGATAATTTATTGAGGTTTTAATCTGAAAAGTCATTCCTACTGATTGAGATAATGCACATATTTATAATCTTTGTGGATTAAAGGTAATGTTGCAAATAATGTCACAATCTCAAGGTGCTTGTATTTTATGATTAACCATGGACCACATTTTCAGATAAAATCCTCTATAGTACTGTGCAAAAGTCTTAAACTACCACCAGCTTTGGGAGCCTAAGACTTTTGCACAAATTTTTTTATCTAAAAGGTATGCAGCAAGTACCTGGTCATTACAATTGGGTAAACTATACTTTTAATAAACAAACAGAAAATATGGGAAATATGTACACAATTTCCAGAACAAAATAACTTTTATAAATAATAAACTAGCATCAAGAGTGTGCTTAAGCTGGGCCTTTTCTGAAATGATGTGCTATTCAATATCAAGCATCTTTCGGCATTTCTAAGAGTTCTTCTTTAGATTTAGCAAGTTCTATCTTTCTTTTTCTCTCCAGGTGAATCTCATACAGTATATTATATTGCCTATACATACTGTGTCAGTGTTCGTCCGCGTCATCGTTTGTTGTTGTCACGTGCCTTCTTTGTCTTCCTCCCGCCACCGTCAATGTTAATCTGTTCCACCTGTGTTCATCCCTTGTGTCTCTTTAGCTTAATCAATCCTTTATCTATTTATACCCTTTCGTCTGTGTCCTTCGTTGTCCGGTATTCTGATTCGTCTGCTTCGTCTGAGTCGTGTGGTTGTCTCGTCCTGTCTTCCCGCATCCAGTATCTGTTCCCCGTAAGTGTTCAACAAACCCGTTTTGTAATGTTTCTCATTCTCCGTCTCGTTATATCACCATCCGCCACCACGGCGTTACATAATACCGGACCCAAAAATAGCAGCGTGCATTCCCCCAATTTTCTTTTTTTAGTCTTTTTGCCCCTCAGTGTTTTATTTTCTTCCCTCTGTGTTTTCCTGGTCCCCACCCACCGTCCCGTTCGTCATCACCGCCTGCTGGAGCAGGGGGAAAGCAGCCCTGAGGACCATGATCGAGCGACTGCTAACAGCTTTCCGGGCGACGTGCTCTGCACGCCCATCATCTTTAGCAGAGCACGATCGCCCGAAGATGGTCCTCGGGGCAACATCGCCGCAAACATGGAGTGGACACTGGCGAGTAAAAGATCGCTTCTCACCGCCTTCCTGGAGGAAGAACTCGTCAGTGCCACTCCAGACCCAGTGACCAGCCAACCAACACCACCCACCTGCAGGGAGCGCTTGCCAAAGCCCACTGCAGACGGAGAGCCACCCCCAGCCGATAAGCGCTCGCAGATGGACAGCGGCTGGACACTGGGAGGCTACTCATTGGCTGCTGGGGCTTCATTTTTAACTTTCCGCTGCTTTCAGGCAACAATATCCGTCCGCTGTATTCAGGCAGCAACCAACTGTCTCCGCAGTTTTTAACCTTCCTTCTGGGAAAAAGCCTCAGCTCCAGGGTCATGAGTAGCTTCCCACGGTCCCCCAGAACTGCAGCCAGTCATCCAGCTCCAGCACTGCTGCAGTCAGCCAGCCCCCCAGCTCTCGCTCCGGAAATGGAGCTCGCTTGTGGGCGCTACCTGTCTGCGTCACCCTCTGGAGGGTGTCGCCCAGCGTCAGCTCCTACGGCCTCCGAGCTGCGGACTCCACCTCGGCCCTTCGACCCTAGGGCTCCGCGTTGGCTCACTCCTCCCTCGTCTTTGTCGTGGGCCGTCCGCCCACCAGCTCCACCAGGCTCCCTCGTCCCTCCGGCTCCACCTTGGTCAGTCGTCGCCCTTCCTTCGCCTCTGCACTCCACTCTTCCGGCTGCACCTCATCGCACCGTCCTACCGGCAGCGTTGAGCTCCTCCATCCCTCCAGCTACGCCTTGGTCCTCTGTTGCTCTGGCTACGCCGCGGCCTTCCGGAACCCCGCCGTCGCCTTGCTCGGGTAAGCCGCCTGCTTCGCCCGGCCCTCAGAAGCCTCGGTGTCACCTTCGCCCTTCGGCTCTCCGTCACTTCCGTGGGCTCCACCGCCATCAGCGGCATCTCCCTCGGTCGGCCCCCTGGAGTCAGCAGCCACTCCTCAGAGGACGCGCCTTCAAAAAGGGGGGGG
>CAIGQW010052810.1:7961002-7972388 GCA_903798125.1 Danio choprae
TGTCTCTTTAGCTTAATCAATCCTTTATCTATTTATACCCTTTCGTCCTTCGTTGTCTGGTATTCTGATTCGTCTGCTTCGTCTGAGTCGTGTGGTTGTCTCGTCCTGTCTTCCCGCATCCAGTATCTGTTCCCCATAAGTGTTCAATAAACCCGTTTTGTAATGTTTCTCATTCTCCGTCTCGTTATGTCACCATCCGCCACCACGGCGTTACATACTGTACATAATATTCAGGTCTGGACTCTGTGGAGGCCATTCCATGACTGTCTTTGTTTCGTCAGATGTTTTTCTCCCCAAATATGATTTTGTATTACATTAGCAGTGTGTTTATGATCATTATCATGCTGGAAAAAACCTAGTACGTATTAGGTGCTTTCTAGTAGGAACTACATGATTAATTAAAACATGTCTGTACTTTTCAGCATTCACAATCCCATCAATTCAGACAATACTGACAACAGCTCTGGCAAAAATGCAGATCAAACCAAGACAGAAACTTCAGTATTTGTTTTTTATTCTTCCATCTTTCTCTAACTCTTTCTTTCATACAGTATGTCCTAAACAATTAGAGCCAAAAAATTCAACTAGAACCTGTATTTTGTGGTTGTATTTTAATAAAGAGAATGAGAAGTAATATACAATCTCATTATACCCTCACTAAAACAACAAATGTAACTAGGGGTCTAAGACTTTTGCACAGTACTGTATAATATTACTGGAGAGAAAAAAAACTCACCAGTCATCTTGGATGGGCTTAAGATAAATTTAATTCTTTTTTCTTTTTTGTGAACTGCAGGTGTAGCACATCCAGATTACATTCATACTATGCATATTGATATAAGAAAATAATTTATCAAAGAAATGTCATCAGCACTGTACACACATTCTGTACACACAAAGGCCAACTTTCCTAACTTGCATATGTGTCCTGGATTGTTTTACAGCAATCAGTTTGTACACAATGTGTTAACAGTAGAATCAGGCCATTTTTTGTGAATAAAAATGTTTTATAATATGTCATTTTATTTATTTATTTCACTTATATATAGACTACCAGGGGCAGCACGGTGGCACAGTGGGTAGTGCTGTTGCCTCACAGCAAGAAGGTCGCTGGTTCGAGCCTCGGGAGGGTCAATTAGAGTTTGCATGTTCTCCCCGTGTGGGCTTTGGTTTCCCCCACAAGTCCAAAGACATGCGCTATAGGTGAATTGGGTAAGCTAAATTGTCTGTAGTGTATGTGTGTGAATGAGAGTGTATGGGTGTTTCCCAGTGATGGGCTGCAGCTGGAAGGACATCCACTGCGTACAACATATGCTGGATAAGTTGGCAGTTCATTCCGCTGTGGTGACCCCTGATTAATAAAGGGACTAAGCCGAAAAGAAAATGAATGAATGAATGAATGAATGAATGAATAAATAGACTACCAGATTTTTATGTTGATGTCTGGGCCAACAGAATTGCAAAATCTTCCAATGCAACAATGGTAGCATTTTACAATACAAAACACACAGTTAATGTTAGTTAATGTATTTGTTAACATGAACAACGAACAAGGTTTTTACAGCATTTATTCATAATTCAACATTAAAAATGCATTATTATAACCAAACGCTGCGCTTGTTAACATTAGTTAACGCGCCGCAAGTTAACATGAACGAACAACTATATTTTCATTAACTAATGTTAACAAACAAAATAAATAAATATTTTAACAACTGTATTGTTTATTATTTGTTCATGTTAGTAAATACAATGTGTTCCATATTGCATAGTTTGACCAATAATACAAATTTTAATACATGCTTTCTTTAATGCATCAGTGCGATGGTTTTATCCAAAGCACAATACTCTAGCTCTATTCAAGCAAATACATTTTTTCAAAGCACATTTAGCAACATGTTCAACTGATGAGAGAAAACAGTGCAAGAACCAAATATTCAACCACATTACAAATGAGTACTAGAATAAAACAACATACAGTTGAAGTAAAAATGATTAGCCTTCCTATGAAACTGATTCTTTTTCAAATATTTCCAAAGTGATGTTTAACCAAGAAAGGACATTTTCACAGTATTTCCTATAATATATTTTTTATTTCATAAAACAATTTTAAGGTCAATATTATTAGCCCACTTATTTTTTTTGTTCCATTTGATTGTCTACAGAACAAACCGCTTTAGTCCAATGCCTTGACTAATTAACCCAGGTAAGCCTTTAAATTGCATTCTAAGCTGAATACCATCACGGACTTAAAATATTGTTTTCTCATCATGGCAAGACAAAAGTAATTAGTTATTAAAACTATTTTGTTTAAAAAAAATGTTAAAAAATAATCTCCCCTCCATTAAAGAACACTTCGGAAATATTTCTAAAAATAATACAAATTTTAAAGAAGAGAGATTTAAATTTCCATTTTGATTTCATCTGTACATGAAAAGAAAAAAAAAAACAAAGGAAAAAATTCCTTTTTCCTTGGTCAGAAGCCTGAAGATGAACTGTCCCTGTGCACTAATATTTTTACAGTTTTTCTGAGAAAGCACTGGGGCTTTGGGCCCACACTCTCTGGATCGAACAGGCATTTGACCGAGCCGTTTAGAGTAGCCAGTGGGCTGGGACAGAGATCGAAGCTATGAACAAAAGAAGGCTAATGACTGCAAGACGCACACTGACCCCACAAAAACACACAAGCATTTCGACTTCCTCTCACACGCAATAAACCCAAGTGCTAAATAAAGCCGCTAATGGATGTTTCAGTCTTGGCGGATACAGCTTCAGAGCAGCTCCTCAGTAGTGCCTGCCTGATGATCTCCATCAAATACACCTCCGGCACATCTATGACAGCACGAACGGAGGAGAAGAGAGCACCTCTGCTTTCCACTCATATTCGAGGTGCTGTTACCATGGCAACAGCCTCCTAATATCCTACGGCAAGGTTTCGACGGCAGGCTCTCTCTCTGCACCCGTAATCAAAGGCACATATTTGCTCAGTCAAATCTAGATCTCGTCCGATCCAGCTGTTCTGTAAACATCAGCGATGACACTCTCTGACTTGATGGGCCATCACGCCATCCGCTTGCACATTAGCATATTTTGGGGTGGGGGGGGGAGCAATGAAGACGTCAAATGTCAGATAAATGTCAGAAAATGCAATAAAATATTTAGCCTTTTAAATCTTTCATTTGATGCAGAATGAGGCATGTGCTGGCCTCACTTCTGTGGTGTAATGGTATCGTCTGTAATGTGTTCAAGATATTTAACAACTGAAACACTGGGCAGAATTCCTGCAGAAACACTTAGATGATAATGGTAATTACAGAGGAGGAGGTTCATAATGTTGTCGCCCGTGGACTGTTGTGTGGAGACTCAGCGGTAATGCCCTGTGCTTCTGCTAAACATCAAGGAGAAGAAATCAATGGCATTTATAGTGCTTTTAAAGCAATATTTCAAGCTGAAGATGTTTTGAGGAATGTTCACGCTGCTTTTTTCATGCAAAAAAAAAAGGGGCCAGAAAAAAGGGCACCATAAAAGTATGGTATTGGTATGGAAGTCATATACAGTAATACCCTCTGTGTTTGTAATAATATTCTATGTTTCTCATATAAATTGCTTTTGTAAAGTAATGCGCCTCTGTTAAACAACTGGGAGAGTGATTTTTTAAAAGTGATTGTTTGATCTGCTATTATTGACTCAGATGCAATTTTCTCACCACCTTTTTCATAAAATAAATGTGGATTGGGAGCAAAATAAAGGACATCATAAAAATTACTATATTCAAGTTTGAGATCTGCCAAGGATGAAAGAGAAAGAAAGAGCACAGTATAGCCAAAGCCCACCTCCAAATTGGGTATGTGAAATAATAGATACTACAATAATGGGAAATATTAAAAACAATAACGGAGAAGAAAAATATTAAATCTAAAACATAAAAATTAAAAGGAAAATGCATTATTTAGAAAAGTAATTTATGAATATATTAGTAACATGTTAAGCAGGATAACTGCATTTCACGCTGCCTTCAAATAAAAAAAAAAATTAAATTATAAGTCAAAAGTCAACATCAAGCCGGAAGCTTAATTCTAAAGGTAATTATTTTGCTAGAATAAATATTTCACACTTGGCCACACAAAATACATGCTATTACACCAATTACACACTATTCTGGTTAGCAGTTTTTACTTTTTTTAAATTTAACAGTCAACGTTGAAACCTATGTTGCCAAAACTGTCTTATGACTGATGTTAAATATAAGAAAAAGTTTAAATGATTCATCCAATAACTTACTGCGGTAAAGCTTTGTTTTACCAAAAAAGGAAACAAACAATAAATCAGCATTTTTTAATAAATCTCTTGAATCGAGTCAGTGACTACATTTACATGCACAATTGCAATGTGGGTATAAAGGAATTTGACAGATCTAAAGCTCAACATTTTTGCTAACATAATCACTTTAAAATACGTGTTATGCCAATTTTTATCAATCAACACCCATCACGTAAACACCTTTCAAAAGACATATGCTCAAAAAAATACTCTCAATTTCTACTTTAATAGTGAATTAAACTCTATCAGTCAACTCAATAATTACATATTTTAATAATGCTGCATTTCAAATGAAATCAGGCCACTGTAAAAACAACTGAAGGTCATCAGGAGAAGGTTATGTTTTTTTTATTTACAAACCTGCTTTGTTCTCATACAGATTCCGCACTCCTCTGAGCTCTTATTCATCATAAATCCTGCCACATGCATGTTCAACACAATTTCCTGAAGGCTGACTGCCACAATAACAGGGAATAACAGTGACATGCTGTGGTGTGAACATGTTGTTTAGCAGTGTTTTAGTCAAACTGCCAGGCACTAAAAGGCCTCTCTATGTAAAGGTTTAATAAGCATCTCCAGCTGATGATAAGGACTCTCAGCGGTGGTCTTACGCTAGCTTACATGTACACATTTCATCAGCAAACCACATCATGTTGAGTAAAATAGGGCATAGCATTAAACTGATTCCGCACGGAGGCACTGCCCGCAGAGTTAAATACCCTAAGTAACCTTGAATAACATGAATGTACACATAACACAGCACTTCAAGCTGGAAACATACCATTAGCTGCTATTACATTAGGTCAAATTCTGCATGGTGCCAAGAAATTATTGTGAATATTACTCACTCTGTGCCTGTGGGCACTGGAGAGCATTTTAGCGCAAGCGTTTTCAACAGATTTTCTTCTTTTTTTTTCAAGTGGAGATGCCCCCGTTTTATATATGAATAAATATGTACATACTGGAGGCATGTGGAAAGCACCCACTGTGTCAAAACACAGCCATACAATACCCTTTCTCTATCTTTCACTAAAAGTCCCAAACATAAGACTCATGTTGAGAGCTTTAGTAACATTCCAGGCGAGTTTACTAAATTTACTAAACTGAAAATCCCCTACACCACTTACTCATTCTCTGTGGATTAAGCACATTTTTGTATGTTTTTAACTAAAGAAAAATCTGATAAACAATGAAAAGAACTTCTGACAACTGCTATAAACCTTGAGTTCCTCTTCATTATTATTTACAATTCTGTCTATATTGCGCGACAGAAAACATTTATTCAGATCAACTTGAATCTTTTTTTTATTTTTTTACACCTGTGTTATTATTGTGCATTCATTTTGATTAGTTTTTTTTGGTTTGCGTTGTTGTATTTTGTGTAGAGTTTGAGTACACAGCTGAGGACAAAATTATTAGCCCTCCTGTGAATTTAATTTTTCAAATATTTCCCAATTGTATTTTCCAGTGCTGGGCTATGGCTAGAAGTGCATAAAAACATATAATTGGTATAATAATTGGTGGAATAATTGATGGAATACTTGGTGGTTCATTCTGCAGAGGCAACCCCTGATAAATCACGGACTAAGCCGAAAGATAGTGAGGATATTTCCCAAGTGATGTTTATCCGAGTAAAGACAAATTTTTCAATTATTTCCTATAATATATTTTCTTCTGAAAAAAACTTTTTATTTTACTTTTTTTTTTTTATATAATTTTAGGGTCAATAATATTAGCCCCATTAAGAATTCTTTTTTGATTAACTACAGAACAATCAACTGTTATCCAATCACTTGCCTTGACTTTCCTAACTTTATCTATTTAACCTAATTACCTAGTTTAGACTTTGAATTGCACTTTAAGCTGAATATGTGTATCTTACAAAAAAACAACAAACATTATTTAATGCCATCAAACAAAAGAAAATAAGATATTAGAGATGTTTAAAACTATGTTGGAAAAAAATCTTCTCACCATTAAACAGCACTTGGGAAATACTTAAAAATATATACTGTATAATAACTGTACATGTCATCAATAATTTTATCATTCTTCAGTTTTTCTGTATTTGTTTGATTGTGTTTAACGCTATCCCAGCTTCTATGGCCATTTTAATGGTGAGAAAAAGTACACTGAAGATATAGATTATATTAAGGTTGTACAATGTATTTTTGTTAAAAACTCCAAAACTGTATTTGAAATAACAGCGTTCTAAATTGCTACACAAGAATGAACTGAATAAAATACATTCTTCACAGAACTAAAACCAACATCACCCAATAGAATATGCTTCATAGTTACAGTGCTTTTACAAATAGAAGATGTAGAAGGATCTCATCCAAAAATTAAAAACCTCAACCTGCAGTGACCGATTCTGCTTTCTGTATTTGTAACTGTGAATTCTGATGAGAAAAAAAAAATAAAGTGGTGAAAAAACAGAGAGAGGAAACAAACTGCCTTATGAGAAATACGAGAAAATAAGGAATACAGTACAAGCCAAAAATAGAGCATAAGGACAGCTGTGTGTCATCATAAGGTGAGCAAGTACTAGATTTCCAGTCCTTCTGAGCTCCAGAAGTTTAAACCATGTCACCTGTCACCTCGCGCCCACTATTGGGTTGCCATGATTGCAATGCACCCGATTGAAACACACCGCCTAAGAACCTTGTGCATACTATTCCCTTGACAAAGGCACAGGAGACTCTGTCATGTGAATTTTTATTTCAAAGTGGCTCTCCTGGGCATTTTCACACCTTGTGCTCATTTTCATTCCCTGCCACATTATGTAATACAAAAGCTGATTTCTCCAGCGCCTTAAGGACTTTCGACTCTCTCTTTAAGTATAATTAAAGAGATATACTACAGGTCTCCTGATTTAAAAATGTCATTACTAGTGTTTCCCCCCATTTCTCTGGCCAAAAATGGGAATTACGCTGGTAATTTTTGGAAATCACTTTTTCTTTGATGTCATTCAAACGCCTGATTAAGGCCTTGGAGGAAAAGGCACTGAGACAAAGTGCTCCAGCTAAGGAGAAATGCATTTTTCGTAAGAAAAAATAAGAACACCATATAAAGCAGGTACTTTGTGCTGAGTTTTGAAAAAAAAAAAACCTTTCGATTTTGTTAGTTAAGTTTCCCCTTAATTGCATCATTCTCAGAGGTGTTCTATTCTTTCTCATCTATGAAACTCAAGGGAGACTTACTGCTACAGTAATAACAGTTAGAAGATGTTATTAAATAACTTGGCAACACAGCATCCCTTATTAAAGACAAGAAAAACAATTTGCCACAGCAAAAGCACATATCTCTGATGCTTCATCACTGAAACTGGTAAAAAAAAAAACATTAATGGAAAGGATTAACCACCATTTACGCATATAACTACTGGTGTTGCTAAGTTCTTGTCTTTGTAAAGTGTATATGCATTTGTTCCAACTCGCCTTTTAGAATAGCTGATTGCACCAGTGTGGTTTTTTTTTCACACTATTTTTTTTACATAGATACCACATTCAACCCCTCCACAGACAAATTCACCATCTTGTAATAACATCTAGGCCCATGTACAATAATTTGTCAGTTCTTAAACTACGGTAACTTATTAATGTTGTATTAGCTATAAATCGCATCCATCTTGTTGTTCTGGGTAAAGTCTATAACACCAAAACATGCATGCTTATAACTATGATTGAAATTTGCACATATATTGTGTTAAGTTGCTCTCGGGTGTTCACAGACTGGTTTCGACCATTCCGATACAACGAATGGCTCCCATATCATAGAAAAAGGCACTAGTGAGACATCTAACTATAGATGTATCAAAGTCTAAAGGTTTATGTGGCATGAACGAAACCAATCCGCTACAAAACAAACCACAACATAACATACTTGATTTGAAGCAAAGGTCAGTATACGAAACAAAATGTGCTTAACAAAATTGTCTGATTAATCATTAAGCTATGCAAATGACACAATCAAAATTGAAAGGCTGAAAACATTTAACTTTAATTTTTCATTGACTTTAAGGTTGTTAATACATAAACAATATATTTCAGGTTTTCTATAAAATATTTGTACATTTATGCATATTATTTATTTGATTGGTGTATTTTTCTTTTAGTTTCTTTATTCTGTTGAACAACAGAAAATACTTTGAAGAAAACTGATTGACATCCATGGGATAAACAAATACAACTCAAAGGTTACCACTAGTTTTAAGCTTCAAATATCTTTTTTGTATTCACCAGAAGAAAGACACCCAAACAGGTTTGGAACAAGTAGGGGGTGAGTAAATTATGTTTTGGGTGAACTACTATCCTTAATATTTGGGCCTTTACACGAATTGTACAAGTTTAGAAAGTGTATTGTTTTCATAGTTTCATTTTATGTTCGCATGTCTTTTATTGCTTCTACGTCGTCACAATGAGTTTGAACATCCTAAATTAGGCGGGGAGATCCTGACTGATTCAGTACACACTCAAAAAAAGTATATTTAAAGTGTATTTATTTACTGAAAGGTTACAATTGTTCGGCTTCAATTTTGAACGATACAAAATGCTAGAGTAGCGACATTAACGTCAAGCGTCAGGAGTAGCCTCCCTACACATCAAACAAACAAACAAATCCAAGCGAGAGTTTTGTCAACATTAAGAAAGTAATGTGATCGCACATACCTGTCAATCCCTGTTCAAGCTTCAGTAAACAGCGTCCACTTGGGTTTATATACCAAACGAGTTGTCCATTATGTGTATTTACCACAGAATTATTCCATTTGGTGATCAACGATGTCAAAGAAGTACGACACAACTCTAACACGTGGATAATTTCTCCGAAAAGGCAGAGGGCAGCGTTTATTCAAGGATGTATGGCTGTACATAGATGAACGTTCATTAAATAAACATTCAAATCATTTTGAAGGCAAAATTGTTATTAATTATTATTATTAGTTTTACAAGTATTATTAAGTTTTTTTAATAAAAAAAAATGTATTAATTAATTTTCAAGCATCAAAACAATAACGTGTTTTTTTTTTTTTTTTGCTTTTGTTGATTGTTTTCATTTTATATTTGAAGGTATTTCTATTTTTTTCCTGAACTAAATGTTTTTACTATGATTTACAGAAGACATTCAAAATATAATCCAGTTTAACAACAGTGCACAGGTTTAAAAACATATTTAACATATTTAAAACAACAATCATTCAATTAAATATTAAAAGCCTCTACTAAAGGATCACACTACGGCCCTAAAATACTAATTAATTGTCATCTTAGCTCTTTATACTTTGCCACTAATCCTTAATCACTTTTTTAATAATTGAAAATGTAATCAAATTTAGCATGGTCACTTATTCTTTAATATCTATTTAAATAAGTACAGTGCATGTCAGAATAATAGTACGCTGCTTCATTTCAGCATAAATTACACTGAATGCTAATGGAACATTATTTTACTCATATTTTGACTTTCACAAAGACTAACCTTTTGGTTGTATTTCTAAATTTCTAATACGCGGTTTTGTTTCTGCTTAAGGACCCCTTAGCTGTATTAGTAAACCATTAAAACATAACTAATCATTCATTCATTCATTCATTTTCTTTTTTCGGCTTAATCCCTTTATTAATCTGGGGTCATCACAGCAGAATGAACCACCGATTTATCCAGCATATGTTTTACGCAGTGGATGCCCTTCCAGCTGCAACCCATCACTGGGAAACATCCATACACACCCATACACTACGGACAATTTAGCTTACCCAATTCACCTATACTGCATGTCTTTGGGCTTGTGGGGGAAACCGGAGCACCTGGAGGAAACCCACGGAAACACGGGGAGAACATGCAAACTCCACACAGAAATGCCAACTGACCCAGCCGGAGCTTGAACCAGCGATCTTATTGCTGTGAGGTGATTGTGCTACCCACTGCGCCACCGTGCTGCCCATAACTAATCATTTATAACTATATTTTATGTTTTATGATGACATAGAATGTTATAACAGACGTTGTACTAACATTTAACATGGGATGAATTCATGTACTTCAACAGAAAACAACTCTTAAGTTAAAGAAATAAACAAAAGCCAGTCAGATGTTCAGGCTCAGGCAGAACTGAGCTTTAAAAAAAAAACTTGGCAGGATTTAATAGAAAATATTAGAGTTAGTTTTATATATATAACTCAAGTGTATGTTTTATAAGCTTAAGAGTTATGTGCATTATGCTCAGATAAAAAAATAAAAATAAATATGGCAAGGTCTGTGGCTTTGGGTCTATTGTGTTTTGTTGTATGTATTGTTTTAATTTTTCACACTTGCATGTTTAAAAAATATATATATATATATATATATATATTTTTTTTTTTTTACCTATTAACATATTTGAGCATTTACATCTTTGTATTACTAACAGTTTGAGTAGTTCTGAGTCATGTGTGAAGTCAGAGAGATTCATGAGCCATTTCATTTTGGGTTTGTCATTAATGCACTCTCGGTGAGTTTGTGAATTATAACAATGAATTTGGAAACTCGCACAGCACAGAAAAATGTGTCATTTAACAGAATGTGGTCTATTTCTTTAACACGCCAGCTAATAAACTCGGCTTTCTTGGAAAGAGCAAAGCTATTCATGCCATGTGCTTCTGCCGCTGCTGAACTCTTTTCATTTTTTTGGCATTCAGATCTTTGATATTTCCCTGTAACATGACCGCTTTGACTCCTCTCTTGCCATCTACGTGCTTGCTGTGTGACGGCAGAGAAGATTGAAGCTGTTTTGGAGAGAGAAGAGAAACTGTGGATTGAAAAAGCAAAAGGGATCGTGTTACAGAATACATGATTAGCTGTTATGATATTTTGAGTTGAAAAATGAAGTCATCTTTAACGCTTTCTATCAATCAGAAACTGCACTGAACGTTCTGATAAAGATAGTTTAATCAGAAACCCACACAAGCACACACACACACACACACGCACGCACACACGCGCGCACACACACGCACACACACGCGCACACACACACACACACACACACACACACACACACACACACACACACACACACACAGAGACACAC
>CAIGQW010052810.1:7972788-7987435 GCA_903798125.1 Danio choprae
CGAACACACACACACACACACACACACACACACACACACACACACACACACACTTTAAGGTATTCTGAAGTATCTTGAAAACCAGTAGCCATTGATATTCATTATAATAATAAAAATACTATGTAAGTAAATGGCTACAGTTTACAACTTCTTTCAAAATATCTTCTTTTCGTTAAACAGAAGAAAGAAACTCAAAATTGTTTGGAAAAAGTGGATGGTAGGTTATCTGTTTAATCCAGCCTGATCTCACGAGGAAACTTGACTATTTTACTTATTGTCCAAAAAATGGCTAATTCATATGACTTCATTCATATGAAAATGTGCGATTTTTAAAAGGAGACATACCTCCAAACCCCAACCCTAAACCTACCCCTCATTGGGGATAATTAAATACTGCAAAATCTATATAATTATATCTAGATAAATATTATTCATTCATTCATTTTCTGCCGCCAACTTATCCAGCATATGTTTTACGCAGCGGATGCCCTTCCAGCTGCAACCCATCACTGGGAAACACCATACACTTCCATTCACACACATACACTATGGACAATTTAGCTTACCCAATTCAGCTATAGCGCATGTCTTTGGACTTGTGGGGGAAACCGGAGCACCCGGAAGAAACCCACGGCAACACGGGGAGAACATGCAAACTCCACACAGAAACGCCAACTGACCCAGCCGGGGCTTGAACCAGCGACCTTCTTGCTGTGAGGCGATTGTGCTACCCACTGTGCCACCGTGCTGCCCCAAATATTATATATATACAAATACAAAAAAAATCATACTAAAATAAACAAATGAAGTTGTAAAAATTAATACAAATTAGCCACTAAATCAAAAAGTTACGAATTGCCATGAAATAGAGTTCCTATGATCTTATGATCTTATTATTTTATGACTCACACTTTTGTTGTTCATGACCAAAACACACCCCTTTTGCTATTTTTCAATCAGTGCGTTAAGTTAAATTTCCAACAAATGTTTTTACAATTCAAAAATTAGAGGAAGATTTTTGCCACCTTGAGTAAAAAAATAAAACAAAGTCATCTGTACCTGAAAATAGCTGAACAGCCTTATATACAAGTATATACTGTACAGAACCGGGCCATTCCTAGTTACTAGTAACAGTGTTTTCAGACATAATCAATTTCCTTTATTAGTTAGTTGATCATGCTAAGGTGGCAATTTTTTGCAAGGAGATATAACCTCATATATAACATTATAATACCTTTCGCAAATAAACATAATGACTTTAGGTTTTGATAACTTAAAATAGCTGCAATTTTTGTGTGTAAACATGGTTATGTTTTGTAACTAATGGCCTTTCATATTGATACACAATCTTGATATCATTCATGAATAAACGTGATGTCTGATGTTCGTATACAGCATGCACAGTTAAAGTCTGAGTTATTACCCCCTCCTGTGATTTTTATTTTTATTTTTTCAAATATTTCCCAAATGATGTTTAACAACGCAAGGAATTTTTCACAGTATTTCCGATAACATTTTTTCCTCTGGAAAAAGTCTTCTTTATTTTATTTCAGCTAAAAGCAGTTTTAAATTTTTTTTTTAAAAAACCATTTTAAGGTTAGTATTATTAGCCCTCTTAAGCAATATTTTTTTCAATTGTCAACAGAACAAACCACTGTTATACAATGATCTGCCTAATTAACCTAACTTGCCTAATTAACCTAGTTAATCCTTTAAATTACACTTTTAGCTGAGTATTAGTGTCTTGAAAAATATCTAGCAAAATATTATAAACAGCCACAGTCATGGTAAATATTAAAGAAATCAGTTAGAAATTAGTCATTAAAATATTATGTTTAGAAATCTGTTAAAAACATCGTTCCATTAAACAGAAATTGGGGAAAAAAATATACAGGGGGGCTAATAATTCTGACTTCAACTGTATATCCTAGCATAAGCATACATCGCATCACACGCACAAATAGAGTCTTAAATACAGTCTCAAAATTGTATTGCCTGTTGTCGTTGTTTACACATTTGACTGACATTATCTAATTTCATGCATCTCTTTTAAAGACTCTTGGCCACGATGTACTTCTATTTGTTCTGATGCCAAAGATTTGAAAGAAATTAAAAGCAGCAGAAACCCTACACATGAAAAGAGATGCTAAACGGATATACCGTGCCCTAAAGGGTGATGCCAAAAGGGTGCTGACCAAGCGCCAGTGTGCGACAAGTTGATAGTAAGAATGACTAGTGATGTCAATCAAACAAAAACAGAAAAAGCTGTTACTACGCATAATCTAAATCCAACATAATACTTGAACAAAAAAATCTGTATTTTAGCTGATTAGCATATTGTGGAAATTAGCATTTTTCATATTTCCCATTCATTTCCTACAATCTTTGAAACTGTTTTTATGACAAATTCAAGTGCTTGTTTTTTTATTTTTTATTTTAATTCACAACACATTGACTCAACAACACCAGAGTTTTAAACTCTTGCAAGAACTCCTGTATAATCAATCGACATCACACTGACACACTTGTCATATCAAGTCTAGAATGAATTTTACATTTCAGCATATATATTTAATACATATGCAGCTCCGTTCTTTTTTTTGTTTAAACCACCCTTAATGTGCTGTAATATAATTATAACTCTGGCCTTCTCGCTGACAAGTGAGGACAAAGCTGAGAGTGCAACTGGGCAGAAGCATTCAAATCTGGCACAGACGAAGGCCATAATTTAATGGATGATGACAACTGATTGTGCAAGGCTTTTCTGAACGACAAGTTGAGGTTGTTTTAATGAGGCATGATTACAGGGTTCTGTTTCCTCTCTCCCTCTTTTGAGCATCTCTGTCGGAGAGCACTGGCCCCGTTGGCAAACGTTATATAGTATATTTATCACTTTTGAAAATCCAGCAGCAAGCGGAGTGATATTCCAAGAGCTAAATACAGAATACAGGTCTGTATTTCCTCTCCTCACTGCCGGTTTAATGCAGGTTTAAAGGGGTTATGAACTGAAAAATGAAAGTCCTTTGATATTTCGACTTACAAGAGGTCATTGTACTATAAAAACACTGTGTAAGTTTCAGAACTGAAAATGTTCTGGTTAGTATAAAAACAGCTTAAGCCATTCTGCCAATATGACAGGTTGTGAATGTGCTATTTTTCTAAATTCCGCCTCCACAGAAGAAAAGAAACGTCTGCTTCTACATCACTGCCTGTTTAGCTCCGCCCACCAATTCACACACGCTGTTGGTAAATAACAAGAGGCAAACGACAAAAAACTGAATCATGAAGATCACTCTGAAGACAACAAGACACCGCACTGTGCTAAGTTTTAGATAAAACAGACTGATCTCATAAGAAAACAACTACTTTACATGTTAGCTAACATTTCCCAGTACTGTGTTGCAGCTGGAATCCGTTGTGTAAAACATATGCCGGAATAGTTGGTGGTTCATTCCACTGTGGCAACCCCTGATAATAACCCCTGATAGGAAAATGATTGAATATTAGCAAAAAAAATTGTTTTTTATTCATATGAAAACATCATTTATTTTAAAAGGAGGCATGCCCTCAAACAACCTCTAAACTAAAGGATCAGTGGGAATGAATGTTAGAATGACAATTCATGAGAAATTAGCAACTAACTCAAAAAGTTACAAATTGCCATGAGATTGTGTTGGGAAAACACTTTGCATTGCCTTCTTTCTAATCACAACAGTGGGAACAAGTGGATGAACTTTATTTCTAATGTAATTTAAGACTGCTTCAGTTAGAGCCTGGTCCCTTGTTCTCTTAATTATAGAAACAAGACACTAATTGATGCCAGATTTTCAGAAAGATTGAAACTAAAATATGATGCTGTGCTGACTATATTGGATCTGACAGTCATGTCGCACTACACATACAGTATCTGAGTCACAAATCTGAATGCTTTTATTATGTGGTCACTACAATCCCCCACACCTATTCAAACAGTGTATTCAAGTGAGAAGGAAAGAAAATAGCCTATTTCTTCTAAATAATTATGTTTGTTAATGAAAATAAAGATGCTTTAAAGCAAATGATTCCTTTAAGGGTTAGTTCACTGACCCTGAGAAGAAGAAACTGTTGAATAATGTTGTTATTTTTGTTTTATGCGTGCACAAATGTATCCTTGTACCTTTATAATTTTCAAACTGAACCACTGACAAGACACATGGACTGTTTAAAGATTTGTTTTTTGCTACATTTATTGCACATTGAATGAGTCTGGACCATTACTGTCTGTGGAGGATCAGGGAGCTCTCAGATTTAATCCAAAATATTTGTATTTTGTACACGTTTGTGTGACATGAGGGTGAGTAGACAGAATTCAAATTTTTGGGTGAACTATCCCTTTAAAGGCCCCAAGGTGATTGAAAACATCGTAAGCAAGACCACAAGAAACCACATTTCCCAGAGTGCAAAGCATCAAAGACTGGTTAAATGTGCCATAGTTGAAAATGGCCCACTCTTCTCTTGCAGGATGAAAGTAATTGCATCAAAGGTGTTTGTATGGAGGGGCTGAGCTGACTTCTGGAGGGAATGTCACCATGGCAACAAGCCCAAGATGATGACATTTAGAATCAGTGATAAAACATTAAGCAAGGAATACAGCAAGTACAATTACCAAGATAACATTTGTTACATCGGAGGCCAAAGGCAGGATTTGGATCTTTCCGCAGTTAAAAGTGCAGATGCAGGATGCAAAGCTGGCTTTTTTTTTCCCCTGTCTTCTTTTCTTTCTTTCTTTTTTTTTTTTCTTTCTTTAACGGCCTTTCAAAGCGTCTCACTTTCATCAGAGCCCCGCTCCGAGTCTCTGAACGGCTTGCTTGGAGCCAAGTTGATTTTCTGCCTTTGACTTTTAGAGGACCTTGAGAAGGCTGCAGTCACACTTTAGCAATGGGTTTCCTCCTGAGGCTAGTCTCAATCAGGCAAAGCTCTGCGCAGTCCCTAGGAACAGCTCTGTGAATTGCTGTTCACCCTGAAGGACCGCGGCTGAGGAAATCACACTAACCCAAGACAAAAGACAAGGGCCACTATTTACACAATACGCTCATATGCGACATTCCCTCAGGGTTCTTACCTGTGTGTTTTACAGAGAGTAATAAAAACCCTCGTGTATCACGCGGTGGTGGAAATTAATGGGGGCTCGGGGCAAAAAATGTCTCTGAAATGAACAAAAATTACCAACAAATTCAAGATAGTGGGGCAAAACAAAACGCAACATTCACTGTTCAGCTAAATCTATTGTGAATTTCATTATTAAAGTGAAAGTGTCAAATATACAGTATCAGTGCAATATGTGTCAGATTTTCTTTTTTTCATTCGCTAAAATGCCTGTCCATCAAAATCATGAGTTTATCATTTTAGTGCTGTTTAACTATTAATTGTCACTAATCTTGTACAAAATAAATGTTTGTGTTTACATAATATATTTGCATGTCTGTGTAGATGTATTATGTATATTTAAATGTATATATATATATATACAAATGTGTGTGTATTATTATATAAATATAAAAATATGCACAGTACACAAAAATTGTATGTAAATACAAACTTTTATTTTGTATGTGATTAGTTGTGTTTAATCTTGTAACAGCATTACATCGTTTGCACAAGTCTTACCAATTTAAACTATTTAATGTTTATTGAATTTTCACAATAATACAGACATAACAAGGCATCTTTAAAAGATAAAGAAAGAAAGAAAAACTGAAAACAAAACTAAGAAAATCTCAGATTATATATAAATATATACAGGACAGGGTCGCCACAGCGGAATAAACCGCCAACTTATCCAGCATATGTTTTACGCAGCGGATGCCCTTCCAGCTGCAACCCATCACTGGGATACATCCATTCACTCTCATTCACACACATAGACTACAGACAATTTATCTTACCCAATTCACCTGTACCGCATGTCTTTGGACTTTGAGGGAAACCGGAGCACCCGGAGGAAACCCACGCGATCACAGGGAGAACATGCAAACTCCACACAGAAATGCCAACTGACCCAGCCGAGGCTCAAACCAGCGACCTTCTTGCTGTGAGGCAATCGTGCTACCCACTGCGCCACCGTGATGCCCCACTCAGTATTTAATTTATTCAATTAGACCTTTCATTCATTCTCTTTTCGGCTTAGTCCCTTTATTAATCTGGGGTCGCCACAGTGGAATGAACCGCCAACTTATCCAGCAAATGTTTTATGCAGCGGATGCCCTTCCAGCTGCAACCCATCACTGGGAAACATCCATACACACTCATTCACACACATACACTACGGACAATTTAGCTTACCCAATTCACCTATAGCACATGTCTTTGGACTTGTGGGAGAAACCGGAGCACCCGGAGGAAACCCACGCGAACACTGGGAGAACATGCAAACTCCACACAGAAATGCCAACTGACCCAGCTGAGGCTCGAACCAGCGACGTTCTTGCTGTGAGGCGAGAGCGCTACCCACTGCACCACCATGCTGCCCTCAATTAGACCTGTTTGACCTAATTATATCATATATACTATTTAAATTAAAAATATATTATCACCCTCTTCCCAACCCCATGAATAATTCTCATTCCAAACTCAAACTTATATAAATCAAATTCCAAAATCAAAATCAAATAAACAATATTAGAAAATTTAAGTGAAAATAATTATTTTGCCATTCTGCAGCCCAAACATCTTTCTGTTTTCTTAATTTTAAAATGTATATAGCCTACATAATGTAGTAGGCTATATATTTACATTCTGCAGTTGTTGTCTAAAGACATCCATCCCACCATCGAGCTCCATTTAAAAGGTTTGTTAATAACATTAACATCAGTCTTTAAACATCTACAGGGATGTTTGAAGGCATATTTCACTCAAAAATGAAAATTAGCTCATCATTTACTCTCTCTCATGTGGTTACAAACCTTTATGAAATTCCTATATTGAACACAAAAGAAGACATTTTGAAGAATGCTGCAGCAGGCACATATTGACTTCTATAGTAAGAAGAAAAATTACTATGGAAGTCAATGACAACCAGCTAGCAAAATAGCTTAATTTGTGCTCAACAGAAGAAAGAAACTCAGTGAATTTATAACTCTGGTATCATGCATGTTTCCACGTGAGTCAGAAGAGCTTTTGGTTATAAAAGATTTATTAGCCCCTACGATAATTGTAATGCAGTGCACAACAGAAGTCATACGTGGAATGGAATGAGACTGACATCATAAGGTCTATTATATCTTAATGGCCGATGTTGTCAGCAACAACAATGAAAGATGAATGATTGCACTGTGACATCTAGTGGCAACTGCTTGATTGATGGCCTGTCAGATTGGAGATTTCTCATACACAGTTCATGTATGTCACCCATCAGTCTTTTATCGGCATTATTGATTAGAACGCGCACAAGACAATTAAAACTATCCTTCACCCGCACGTGTAATTAAAACCGATGGAGTCATATTTTTACATGCAGCACGGCAGTCGATAGTCAAATGGGTATATTGCTTCTAAGCTTGGATGTGCTTACGGCAAATTCATGAGACGTTTGCCATAGATCAGACAACAATAAGTGGGTAAATATTCAAATAAACGTCACAACCTAAACTCACAATCTTAATAAGTAAGAAAAGACACATTTTAAAGTCAGAAGTAGTGACAGATCATTTCTTCTATCCCGTGATGTACTAACAAGTGAGTCAGAAGTGAAATAATGTTTTTGAAAAGGTAAAGACATGGCTCTGCTATTTGTTTACTGATTAGATGGATCTGAATGTGAGCTTGCGATTTATTTTTTAAAGTGAACTAAAGTGAACTTTTTTAAAGTGAACTCATTTCACTGAAAATATGAGTTAAAATTATTTACAAAATCTGATGGTAATTTCTTCATTTCTAAATATTGTGAAAATTAAAAAGCATGGTCATTGATTTTTGTTTGGTATGTTTGAAAAGCACAGCCACGTGTTTTTATTATAATATAGGCTACTTGGTTAATAAAAGTCATTTTATTTTTTTAGCACTATACAAAATAAAATCTAAAAAATAATATAGAGCCCCTGACATAACATGCAGGACACAAATATTTAAATCCTAACTATGAATTAACAATAACTACCCACACTGTTTTGCTAATGTATTAGGTACACTGTGCACAAAATGAACACATTTGTTAATCATAAGTAAATTGTGCACATGATTTACTTATTACTTCCCTAATTATACATTTTTGCGTTTTTTAAATTAGTAAACAAAGCTGTTATGTTAAGGTCAGTAATTCTTAAATTCTGTTTAGTAAACTGATAATGATATTAACCATATACCAATCATGATAATGATATTAACCATATACCAATCATGATAATGATATTAAGCATATACCAATCATGAGAATAAAGAGAGTAGCAAAACATATATAATTTACCTGAAACAAGGTAACAAATTAGTAAAATGCGCTAACAATTTTCCTAAAATATGGTAAACAAATTAGTAAAACATGGACGGTAATAGGGCGTCACAGTGACGTAGTGGGTAGCACGATCGCCTTATAGCAAGAAGATTGCTGGTTTGAGGCTTGGCTGGATCAGTTTGCATGTTCTCCCAGTGTTCGCGTGGGTTTCCTCCACACGTCCAAAAACATGTGGTATAGGTGAATTGGGTAGGCTAAATTGTCCATAGTGTATGTGTGTGAATGGGAGTGTATGGGTGTTTCCCAGTGATGGGTTGCAGCTAGAAGGGCATCCGCTGTGTAAAACATATAAGTTGGCGGTTCATTCCGCTGTGGTGACCCCAGATTAATAAAGAGACTAAGCCAAAAAGAAAATGAATGGACAGTAATACAAACTGACATGTGTCAACAACTGTTTATTTATGGCCACGATATAATGATAATTTAGTCTTATCTTTTATAATATGTTGGCAACTTCATTATTAATGTTTAGTTTCGTTTTCATTTTATTTTGTTTGCTAGTTTTACCTCTATCTTTTATTTGTTCCAGTGGTCACCAATTATGATCACCTGTGTCTTATTTGGTTTCTTGTTATCCTGCTTCCATGTAAAGCCACATTCACACACTGCACTTTTCACACTGCCCCATAGACTTCCATTCTTATCTATGCGAATGCGACAGACCAGAAATGCAAGCTCATGCAACAAGTTTCGAAGTTCGCTGCGTTGCAAAGTTCAAGCTTGGTTAACTCTGACCTGCAAAATCTCATTACGTGACTGCGTGAGCTCATTTGAAAATCAAAACATGACCTCTCTGGACAGAAATTTAAAATATGGAGCAATCGCTCACTTTTTAAAATGTCTAATCATCTTGTTTAATCCTTCCCCTTTCCGCAGCCGTACAACAGATTTTCGCATGCTCAAAATCTAGTGTGACTACGGTATAAGTCCTCTGTTTGGTTCAGTTCAACTTTCTGCATTTGCTAAGTTTGTAAACCTTTTACATTCTCCTCTGTGGCTTAGAGTGTTGGACTATCTTTTTGTTAGAAGTTAAATGGCTGCACTTGAGATTCACATTATCTTCTTTGTGTATTTCATTCATTTTCTTTTTGGCTTAGTCCCTTTATTAATCTGGGGTGCCACAGCTGAATGAACCGCCAACTTATCCAGCATATGTTTTATGCAGCAGATGCCCTTCCAACTGCAACCCATCACTAGGAAACACCCATACACTCTCATTCACACACATACACTACAGACAATTTAGCTTACCCAATTTTGTTCTGTTAGATCTTATTTATTTTGCATTATATTCAGGATATGAATATACATGTTCATGTAGCCTGCTATCTACCATACATAACAGTTGTAACACAAATTACAAGGTCAAAAATATTAAATTTATGCGAGTTTAAATGGGATTAGAAAATGTCCATTCCATGCCAACACGGAGGAGGTCAGGAAATGAAAACATTTATGCAGAAAGCAATACTGCAAGCTGGACAATGGCTGAATTTTGGCTGAACTGTGAGGTTTAGATAATTGTATTTCACATTTTCCTGTGTGGTTAATAAAAGACTTGTGATTATCTCAAATAGAGCTGCTTTATAAATGAATACAATGTAAAATACCAAGGAGGAGGATGCCTGTGGCATAAATAGCTAATACCTGCGCAGATTGGAAATGAGAGAAACTCACACTCTGATGGTTTGAAATGGTAAGTCATGTTAATTTCTTCTTCTGAGTAATACTTTGTGTAGTTTAAAAAAAAAAGTGTAAAGGATTTCACCTCCCAAGGGGATGTTCTTTCTCAAGATGTTATTTTTGTTCAAATCTCAAAGGCTTGCAGTTAAAGTTTATGAGGGATTGAAAATGGATAATTAGCATTTAAATGATCTAACACTTGTCTTTTTTTTCTCCGCCGCGGCTGTCACTGTAACCTTCTGTGATGCGCTTTCGTCAGATTGCACTTATGCTCGTCCGGCTGGGGAACTGATGGGTCTGTGACTCAGTTAAATCTACTGGTGTGGAGGCTGCCAGAGGGGTCATTTCATATGAACTCGCAAGTTGCTGAAAATAAGCTTGATAAAAAAACGACCAACTGTTCAAACATACGAGGTTAAAGCAGATTCTTTGCCCGGGGAAACGTATCGTTTCAGCGGTGTCACTGCAGGTGTCGAGTGACTCTGGATATTCCCAGCAAACAAAAGCTCGCAAAGTGTGAAAATCCGACAGTTTGCCTGTTTAATTATTGAAGGAACTCATTAGGAAGAGTGGCCTTCTTTTAATATAGGTTAATTAAAATTTTTATTTCCGAGTGTCTGATAAGCCTGATGTAGTCATGCAAAGACAATAACACACAAAATAGCTAGATAAACACTGCTGGCTGTATGGAGAGTATACGACCGTGGAGGATTATTCTGCCGGACTCGCTCTCTCTCTACTGAAGTATAATCTCCTCCATCTTCTCTTCTGCTGGGCTCTGTACCTCACTGATTAACACAATGTCTAAGTGATTGACTGCAGTCATTATTTAAACGGACGTTACCTCACCAGGGAGGTTCAGATTTCTCTCAATCAGCAACTTCTTCACACAATCAGCGACTGTTTCACACCTGGAACACCCATGTGATGAAAGTACCGATCCACACCAATTATTTCTGCTAATCTGCTCTGGTGAGGACAACACACACAAAAACACAACTGACTCTTTTGTCATTTAGGCTGCTTGTTTTAAATCTTACGTGAAACACAAAGGAAGAAAGGCCTACTCCGCTGAATATTCAAGATGCTGTTTTCAATATAAGAACAACAAATTATGTTGAGTTACAAATTTATCCTATATTAAAGGTCATATATCAAAAAATGACCATGAAGATTTCTCATTTAAAGGGTCTTTTAAACAACATGCTTTTAGCTAAAAACAAAAAAGATTTGAGCATTTTAGATGCTCACTTACACTAATGAAAGTTGCAACATAGGCTCATTCTGAAAATGTAGCCCTATATACATTTCTGGACATTGAGAATTATGTAGCCAGGGGTATGTAAGGGTGCATTTTGTCTTTAAAGCAAACGCTACGAGGTGGTATGTGGACGACTTTTCCGCTGTTACCTGTTTTTTTTTTTTTTACCAGTGGCTCGCCGCATACGTCGGCGGACTTGTGACGTGGAGTGGACCACGACAACGGGGTTTGAGTTTGGCGAAGAACGGTTCCAGAAAACAGGTCAAACAAAAACAAAAGCCAAAATTTAAAATCAACAAGTAAATAACAGAGTGAGAATGTGGTAAAATCTGAAAACATGGTTTTCTGGTTCGTGTTTGAAAACACTGTCGGTTGAGTTTAGGGAAGTGGTTGGGCGGGTCAATTGTTGCTTTTGAAAACACTATGGGTTGGGTTTAAGGCCGGCTCACATCGTGCGATTTTCTAATAATCCTAAAAGATTGCACGAATATGGCTCCCATGTCACACTGTAAGATTTCAGCTGTCATAATGTCAGACTGAACGACAATGAAGACACGCCAAACAAGGAAGAAAACTCCCCCGGAGTTTGACGTCATCCATCCGTGACACTTTCACCATCCCGCGTTCTGAAATGATTCCTAATAGCAAACGTAAACAATCTGTAGCTGCAATTTTGCACACAGCGTGTCTCAATAATAAAACCAGGAAGAAAAAAACAGTTTTGACATTTCCCCGTGGTCATTTTAATTTTTGTCATCAGATTTGGTGCTCCTATTGGTTCTTATTTGAAAGTGTCTGAAATTTTTTATCGCAACCAGCATTAAGCAGCTGTCTGTGAACATGTCAAACCAACGATCAAAGATCACTGATTTTAGCCTAGGATTTCAGGAATCTTTTAGGATTTCCCAAATTTGTCTCAGATGAAAAAATTGGCTTTAGTGAAGGAGGAGGGTGGGTCAGTCGGTCGGCCTCTGGTGGATTAATGCAAGAACAGCAGGCGCGAATGGTACTCGTGAGAGAAAATCTCAAAAAGTGTACACAGTGGCCTCTGGTGGATTGGCTAAAACAAAAACTGCACAAAAATGTAGCTCCTGGGACATATTTGGCGCTCTCCAGAAATGTATATGAGGTATGTTTTCAGAATGAGCTTGGGATGGAAAATTTGGGGGCCTACAATTGCAAACTGTAAAAATTGGTTTCAAAGCTTTAAAAAAAAAAAGGCAATCTTGTGAAAATAGGTGATGTCATGCGGATACAAATATGTGTTCAGTCTATAAGCATGTGTGAGGTCTTGATCAAACCAAAAGTGGACTACAGGATCATATGTGCAAAGGTTATGTTTTATACTATTGTTTAACTCTAGGTTTGCACACAACTTTTTTTTACTTCTCACATTAAGTCATTCCAAAAATCATGACAATGGATGTTTGTGGGTTTACTTACAATCACAGAAACTGCACTAGTCATCATTTTTCAAAGGAGAATGAATTACACATGAATTCACCACAATTTGACCAAAAGAAAGAGGTCTGAATGTGAATTATGTATAAAATGAAAATTACACCGCTTTGCTATACCCACACAATGTGTAGATCCTCTGTAAAGTACAAATTCATACCTACATTTACATTGTTATCTCACTTGTTTGTTTAAACATGGTCACAAAGAGAATAAAGTGGTAGACCCAAACTCAGCAAAAGTATTTGTCTTTCTTCAGCTTTACACAAGGTTTATTATGAAGAATTTCGGTATCCAAACAATTGACTTCCTTGCTTAGATAGAATTCGGAGGCATTCATAAACTGTATGGTTACTAATATCCTTTAAAGTATTTTCCATTTGTGTTCAAAAAGAAAAAAGGTTACTCATACAGGTTTGGAACATCTTGAGAGTGAGCAAATGACGAGCAGATTTTCATTTTTGCGTCAATTATCTCTTTAATCATCTTCAAGTCTAAATAAACCAAAAGAAGATGAGATTTGTTATTCATTGTTAAAATAGGAGAATTTTCATCAAAACAGTTTAAGGATCCTCTGAGGTTTCATGAACCCGTTTTTAGGCAGCCACATAAAAAAAACAATATCGTAATGTAAAAAAAGAGCAGCATGAGCATTCCACGCAGCATCTCCTTATTTGTTTAGAAGAAATAAAGTTGTATAAGACTAGAACAGGTAAGTAAAAACAAACTATTCCTTTACCGAAACCATTGCAATCACTGAAAAAACATCTCCACCCACCAAAACAGCAACATCAATGCGGCAGTTCTTCTTCCTCCTCTATTCCCAGAAACAAATGTCCAAATGAAATGGCCCATTTCCTCTGTCCAGATTACTCCTGACAAAACAAACACACTGACACCAACACAAGCAAACGAATACATAATGACCTGTTTGTGAGGTGGCAAAGAGTAAAATCAATGAGATGAGACATGTAGGACCTGGAAGATAAAACAACAAATTGACTTGGAAAAACACATTAATCTCATGTTCAGTGAAAGCAAACAGAAGCCCATCACCCTTGTTTATTTCCTTGGAGTGTGTTAGCAGTGGGTAACAGACTGCGCAAATGCAATAAGATCCGGTACTCTTCCATCAAAAAGGCAAGAATTATCTAATCATACTGACGAAAATAAATCATCCGTACAGCAACAAAGCTGGACCATTCCCAACAGGTGATGTAATAGGCTGAGGCAAAGCAGACTTAATGCTTTTGGTCCTCGCTGATTGAGATCTATACAGTATTAGCACGTATACGCCTTGTATGAGGTGCTCTAGAGAAGAAGAGAAGGGAAAAAAGAAGAAGAAGAAAAAACAACTCCCCTGGTAATATTTTAGCAGATATTTCCCATCAGCAGGTCGCCAGGCAACTGTGTCTTCATGATTCAGGTCCATGGTGAGAATAACACAATGAGGCGATGATCAGAGCTAGATCTTACACTAAATCCCTAGGAAAAAGAGCTCATTCATAGATAGAAAAACATATTAGATGCATTTAATATTCCAGAGTCATGGTCAACTGCGGTTTGTGCAATTAACACTTGGAGAATCCTATAATTCCTACATTGTGTGTGTGTGTGTGTGTGTGTGTGTGTGTGTGTGTGTATAGTATATATGCACACACACATACAAACATATATAATTAAATATGTATGCATTCGAATTCTGTCCACAACAGTACACAAACATGTACAATTATATATATATATATATATATATATAT
>CAIGQW010052810.1:7994939-8023615 GCA_903798125.1 Danio choprae
TATGTATATATATATATATGTATATGTATATGTATATGTATATATATATATATATATATATATATATATATATATATATACACACACATATACATACATACATACATACATACATACATATATATATACATACACTGAAATAGTCAACCTGAAATCAAGGAACCCTTTAGTAAACCATTTTTATTAAAACCATTTAAAACCTGCTAAATTTGGTTTAAAAAATAATTGCAAATATACTATAAATACCTAAAATGCAAAAACGTGTTGTTATGGACATTCAGTGTGTATACATGTTACCATGATTAAGACAAAACTCTGATTAAAAATCTACCATATCCTTTTGTAAAATTACAGTAAAAGTGTATGATGGCATTATGTGAGGACATAATGATGTGTGCCATTAATTGATCCATTGATTCATGTACTACAACATACTAAAACATGAAAAAAATGTTAAAAATTATTTACAAATGCAACTTATGCAAACACCTAAAATCATAATTTTGTATTATTCATAATAAGGTAAATAACTATGTTAATGATGCTCATGTAAACACACTCACTCAAACGTACTGTTTAGATATACAATAAAGTGTCCATGTCGTACCGAAATGTTTGCGTGGCGTCCAGGTGCCCTTGGCTCGGCGGTGAGCGAGAATCTGAAGCATTGCTGATGGCAGAGTCTTCCAATTAACAAACTCCAAAAAGAAATTAAGCGTGCTGTTCCCCGCTTCCTCAAGCCTGCACCCAATTACAGCAGAACAGGCAGAAGTGAAGAGCTTAACGCTGACGTTAATAAAGCGCCATCATTTATTCAAAGCTGAATGATTAAAATAAAAACACAACAACAGCAATAATGTGTTTCTTACAGTTTGTCCTGGAGGAGCAGTGTGGGGTCGAGTCCTGCTTTCAGCAGCAGGGGGAGCCAGAAAGAGGCGTCCTTCACCTCAGTAAGGGCTCTGTCGATCAGTTCTCGCAGTCGGTCACCCTGAGGTAGACCGGCATGCTTCAGGATCAAGGGCAGGTGCTCTGGTACATGGCCTTGTAAAGTGAAGCCATAGATGGAAGTGTTCACATGAGCGCCTGCAGCCAGGAGGATCAGAGTGATCTCTTGAGCCTGGTGACAATCGCTGTTTAAACTGGGACAGAAAAAAAAGCCTTAATCATTATGCTGTGGGTCAGTTTGACACATACAGGAAGTCATTGACATACATAGTATTTTTTTGTTCCTACTGTGGATGTCAACGGCTACATGTTTCTAACAATCTTAAGGATATCTTGTTTTGTGTTCAACAGAAGAAATAAATTCATAAAAGTTTACAACCACTTGGGTGCGAGTAAATAGAGAAGAAATGTTCATTTTTGGCCAAACTATCGCTTTAACTTTTTCAGTACGATGACACCTGTGTGATTAGAATGTTGAATACACAGGTCATCAGCTGCTAAATTCAAATGTTCTTTCCTGCTAACGCTTGTGCTGAGGTATAGAAAGAGGTGCTTGTCATAAATGACAATTTATCAGTGTTTACATTCAAATAACCTTTATTTAGGTTTCAGACATTCAAAAACACATAAGTACTAGCGAAACATAACATTTATGGTTTGTAAAATTCTGTTCTAAAATACTTGTTGATGTCAGAGACAGCAATAATAATTATTTTTAAATACAAATAGACAATATGCTTTTTTCATGCAAGATACACACCGTTTACGTTACTAGAATGTTTACTCTATTCGTCTCCCAGTAAAACTGCCAATTAATTTTATGCATTTCCTAAGAAAATTATGAATTAACATGTTGTAAATCCAGCAGCTCTGATCTCCCCTGCAGTGTAGATAAACATGGTGGTGCCCATCACCAATCATAGATCAAATATGTTCATTATTAAGCTGTTTAAATGATAAATAAATGTTCTTACAAATATTTCATAATCGGAATAACATATATTTCACTGAGTAGTCAGGGTTTTTGTCAATATTTGCAAAAAAGGGGGAAAAAAACACGATTTATATAAATACGTAAATCATTGGGACTGCAGTGTGTCATGCAGGGGGGTCAGCAGGAGTATTTAAAACTTAGGTTTGAAATGGTTAATATTAGAAACATAAACGAAGGGTTCAAAGAAAAGGAGGACATAAGTGTACATCTGTGTCATACTTCCAAGAGGCATCGAGCCATGTCCACAGTGCCATCTCCAAAGGGCAGCTGTAGCCAAACTGCGGACAGCTCTGGGCGTCTGGACTGTAGCCTTTCTGTAGCAAGGCCCGAAGGCTGTCCGCGTGTCCACCAAGCACTGCCAAATAAACCGGACTGACCTTTCCTTCACCCCGGTCACATTCTCGCTTTGTTACTGGAATCAGCTTCTCTAAAATACTAGAGAACGACAAAAGACAAGCTGCCAGATTAATGCGTTTACTTTACAAAAGCCACAGTTATGCTTTTACACAAAGTGTAAAAGATTAGTTTTCAGATGCTTTTATTATTATGCTAAGTGACCATCTCATCTGACATAACTGCTGTACCTCAGCCGATTGAATTGGGCTGCAGCGAGGATGGGGAGCTGCCAGCAGTACTCATTGCAGTACAGGTTCGGATCAGCTCTATGGGCCAGTAAACACTCCACACACTGTTCGTGGCCCTCCTGAGCAGCAATGAGCAGCGGCGTGGCCAGATCGTTTGCCTGGCAGTTCACATTCGCCCCTGTGGCAATGACAATCTGTGCTTAAAGTTTATATCCACTTGTTAAGTCTGAGGTCAAGGGTTTCTGGGTCCAAACACTCTACTAAATGTCAAAAGTGAACAATAAATGATGCTAATATATGCTCACAGTGTGCTGTAGTACTATTAAAACAATAACCGTAATGTTTATATCTGTCTAATCTCAGATAGTCAGACAGTGATTCATTGTTTATTAATAATGTTGGTAAAATATTGGCGTCTGGGATGCATCAAGACCAGGGACTGTAGTGAACACAATTTTGAAAATAATTGGCTTTAAAAAGGTGACATGACTAAACAGTGTCATAAACAACTATTGCAAGATATTTAGAGTTTTCTCAATTTAAATGAATAGAGGCTTGGACCTGGAAACATTGATTGCTCCATACACCATAACTTACCAAGCAGAATATGACAGCAAGCTTTCATTATTTAAAGGGTTAGTTAACACAAAATGATTTTTTTTATTATTATTAATTACTCACCCACATGTTGATCCAATTCCATAAAACCTTTGTTCATCTTCAAAATACAAACTGAGATATTTTAGATGAAATCCGAGGCCCTCTGGCCCTCCAGACAGACAGCAAACCATCATGGGATGTTCAAAGTCCAGAAAAGGAACTAAAAAATATTATCATACTATTCCATGCCACCTCAGTGGTTCAACTGTAATCACAAGAAGCTCCAATAAACTTTTGAGCACCAAAAAAACTAAAAACGTCTTGGTTTCACTACGTCCTCTGCAACAAATCAGGGTGGGCATTTACCTTGCACATGGACAGTTACAACACTACAATACCATCGCTAGATTGCCGGCAGCTAGCTCTCTGCAGCTCTCACATGGTCGCCCACTGAAGCTAAGCAGAGCTGCACCCTTCTTAGTATCCGGATAGGAGACCACCTCGGAAAACTAGGTTGCTGCCGGAAATGATGTTAGTGAGGCTAGCAGGGTGTGCTCAATCTTCGCTCTGTGTGGGTCCTAATACCCCAGTATATTGATGGGGACTCTATTCTTTTCAGTGAGCACCGTCTTTCGGATGAGACATTAAACCGAGGTCCTGACTCTCTATGGTTGTTAAAATCTCAGGAAATCCTTCAAAAAGAGAAGGGGTGTAACCCTGGTATATTGGCAAAATTTGCCCACTGGCCTCCGTCGATCATGGCCTTCTAACCATCCCTATATCATAATTAGATCTTTCTGGCACAATATGGCTGCCATTGCATCATCTACGTGTATGCTGCAGACATCTGTAAAGCAGATTTTTTTCTGGGTATTTAAAGTCACAAGTACACAAAAGTGACATTTAATTTTTGGACAGTGTTCTGGTTCCTTTTATAGAATTTGAACACCTCAGGACCGTTGCCGTCTATAAAGGGTCAGAGAGCTCTCAGATTTAATCTAAAAACCTTAATTTGAATTCTAAAGATGAATGAAGGTGGGTTTGAAAAGACATTGGGATGAGTAATTAACAATTTTAAATTTCAGGTGAACAAACCCTTTTAGGAATATTACAAAGATGATAGATTTCAAACTATGTTCACCATAGTTTATGCCAAATTCCTAGAAACTATGTAGAAATATTGACATAGATGCCACATTATTGGGTATTTCTAAGCAGTTCACCATATAGGAAGTTTGGTTTGGTTCATGAACATGAGAGCAGTTTAACAGTGTATGTATTTTTCATTTCTCTGGAACTTATAAATGAATCATCTTTAAAAAAATTGGAATCTAAGTGTAATGTAACAAAGTAAAACGCAAATTTCCTTACACTTTCAGCAAACATGTCATCTTAATTATTACTTTGAATAAGATTTAAACATCTATTTTTACACAAGATAAATTCAGTACTTCAATAAAAAAGCTTCTTATACCCATCAAGTCTGCATTTCTTTGATAAAAAAAACTGAACTATTTTTTCCATTTATAATAAATGTTTTTTATTGTTTTTATCTTTGTATGTATATTAAAAAAAGATTCTTGAGCACCATTACTCTAGTTTTCATTGTCACATGACCATTCAATCCAGCATGCTAATTTGGTGCTTAATTTTACATATCCTCAGTGTTGTAAAAGTTGTGTTGCATATTGTGTGTGGAAACAATTATAAATTAATTAAAGTTTGATATGATCAATAGAATGTGTTTTCATTTACTTTAAACATAAATGTATCATTTGTTACATTATAAAATTTACACATGAATCCTTGCTAGATAAAAGCAGCAACCTCTTTGCCACATGACATTTTACAACACACTCTAACCTTGCCTTGTGGCAAGGGCAAATTTCTCTGATACTTTGAGAGACATTGACCTTGACACACAGCCACAAGGGGCTAAAGGAATCTTCACTGTGATATAATTTGATTAGACGTGCATCTGCAGACAAAAGCTCTTCAAATATTAATAAGCATAGATGCTCAAACTACATAACATGCTCTTCCTACGGAGAATTTCTTTTTGCTGTAATATATTAAGATTGTTTACTTTAAGTCTTTCCTCCTTAAAAGAGTGGCAAATATGAATTTTATTTTTTTTTTTAATTCTATAAGTAATTATGCACTGAATTTCTGCATTTTTCTAATAAAGTATTACATAAAAATAGTGGCATGTCAACGACCCATAAACCGACCTGCTTATCTGCCTCTGAAAAACATGTCACTGTAAACAGTGCTGTAGATACAGCAGTGATACAGTAGCTCTCATGTTGCACGATCGAACACTGAACATTGGCCAAGATGTGTAATGTACAAAAACAGAAGCATATGACTGGCTGGATGCAGTTCACACAGGGTTAATCATTAAAGAAGTCTCCTCACCGGCATTTGCAAGAATCTCCAAGCATTGGTGACGTCCATATTGTGCAGCAACGAATACTGGTGTGATCCCATAGTCATCCACTGCCTCCAGAGAGCACAAGCTCACCAGGTACCGCACAATCTCAATATGGCCCTGCATATGATATTTGCACAATTATTTCTTTAAATTCTTAATGAAAGATTTTGATAACCGCCTCAGATGTCGGATATAAAGGTCTCATTAAGTTAAAGTTTTTTTAAGATGTTAGTATTAGCATGTAAGTCTTAAGGATATCTAGTGTGCTCCAAACTTTTGCATTCTTGCAGTTTGTCACTTCAATGATTTTTCTGAAATCATTTCATACTTAAGTTTTTCATCAAATCTTCTGACCAATCAAATGCTCCATAGTATCTGGCATGCCCCGCCCCCTTCAAAACACTTCTCGGCTGCTTTCCAGTCCATTTTTTATGCCCTTCCCTCGCTAACTTCCCTCTGTCTCATTCACTTGTATGTATGTCATTGATTACATTACTGAATTAATCTGAATGGGTTTAAATGAAATACCCTAAAATCTTGAGCACTAGAGAACTACACTGTTGTGAAGTCACAATCGCATTGCATTCTGGGACATTTAGGTGCTGGTGCTGTAATCGAAAATCTGAAAATATACTTCCTGTTTGTTTTCAGTTAAATTCTCAGATTACGACTGTCTGAGGTATTGGGCGTGGCTAAGACACTTAACCACGCCCCTCCAACTGTCAGTTTTGACAGCAATGTGACAACAAACAGAAATGCTGAGGAGGTGTCTGTTAGATTGTAATAAGTGGCCGATCACACCGAAAGCGTTCTTCCATTCTGAAAATACGAAGCGCACCGCACTTATGTCGCTAGGCAACGACTGAATCAGCTGCGTATTGTGCATGAGTGTTGCTGTTGATATTGTTATAATTGTAAAATTTAATAATATTGTGATATTAAAGATTTGTGAAGTCATACAGTTCCGGATAACTTGAAACAGCAACCACTGGTCTCTCCTCCATCTTTAAGTCTCTGAAGTCGTCAGAACAACACAAACACTCAACAGAAACCCCACCTCTGCGTTTATTTGATTGGAGAATGAAAAAGACGCGACTGACGTAGCACGCTTTTTCCATTCATTCATTCATTCATTCATTCATTCATTCATATTCTTTTCGGCTTATTCCCTTTATTAATCTTGGGTCGCCACAGTGGAATGAACCGCCAACTTATCCAGCATATGTTTTACGCATTGGATGCCCTTCCAGCCACAACCCATCACTGGGAAACATCCATACACACTCATTCACACACACATACACTACGGACAATTTAGCTTACCCAATTCACCTATACAGTATGTCTTTGGACTTGTGAAACCGGGGCACCCGGAGGAAACCCACGCAAACATGGGGAGAACATGCAAACTCCACACAGAAATGCCAACTGACCCAGTCGAGGCTCAAACCAGCGACCTTCTTGCTGTGAGGCGATTGTGCTAACCACTGCGTCGCCCCACGCCTTTTCCACTCAGAGTTAATTTTTTTCAATTGCGAGCGCACAGCGTGCAATGGCAAAAATGTGAGGTGCAGCTCTTTTAATATTCCGTTTTTCTAGGAATTGCATCACAATACAAAAAAAACAAGGTTTGCGAGCCCATGTCTATAAGTGGAGTAGAATGCAGCCCTCATTTGCTTTTCATTTGATGCACTTAATCTCAAACACTCTCATTGGCAGGGCTTGATAATAATGAAACGCTATTGCCATTTTTTTTTTTAAATGGGAGGGGATACTCTACATGTCCTACCCATTACGTCAAGCATAGACTAAAAACTGCACATTTCAAAGCATTTCACAGGATATTTAAAGAGCAGAAATGGCCTTGGGCTTCAACATTTTGATGTATAATTAAACAGAAGTATAAAACTTATTGATAGAGGTATACATGCAAAAAGGGGATCATAAATAGTCATTTGATTGTTGTTTTTTTATGATGACAACTAACCGATAAGACCTTACAAATAAAAGTCAGAAAAAACAGACATTTTTTATGCAAGTAGAGCTTCTGCAAAAGTTTCTAAAGCTTCATAAATCAGGAGTTTAAGTTGTAACCTTGTAAACAGCTTGATGGAGGCAAGACCAGCCTGACAAAGAATGAGTGCCATTGACTTCTGCTCCATTTCGCACCAACAGCTCAATCACATCTTTGTTTCCACCATCTACAGCTTGGAACAAAAACCAAAGCAATATATAGCAAGACTCAAAAGAGGAAACATACATGTGGTAAACATGCTGAGATCGTGGGCTGTTTAGGGTTTTTACCAGCATAGAGGGGACAGGAGAGATCATTGGTCTTCCTGTTAATGTCTGCACCGGCTTTGATAAGCCACTTCACTGCCCGGAGGTGTCCATATTTCGCAGCAAAGTATAGAGGAGTCTCTGAGTTGTGTGTCAAAGTGTTGACATAGTCTTCACAATTGACTGAAGTGGAGAGAGACAATTAGATACACATTACAGTCAAAAACAGCAATTATATTGAACTGTTTAATAATCTTACAAATACAAGTGTGTCAAAAGGGATCTGATTGTTGATTTTAAAGTGATTGTTGTTATCATTTGCTCATCCTTGTATCACAAAATAGTTGGATTTATTTATTTATTTATTTTTAAACAAATTAAATATTGAGAGAGGTAAACAATAATATATTGTCAATTGTTAATACCATCCCCTAACCCCTCGTTCATTAACTCGATTAACAAAACAAGAAAAAAATAAATACATGAATACCAAATTAAGATCATTAGATACATAAGTGCATAACATCAGAGAATAACTGGATACAGTTAAAAAAAAAAAAAGTCATTTAAAATAATAATAATAAAAAAACAATAATAATAATTAAAAATCTAATAGATTGACAAATGTTACAGGTTGCCGGTACCAGGTTCCTTCTGTAGAAAGAGTTTTATAGAGTCAAACTTCAGTAACTCTCAAACTATATTCCGGTTACATTACATAATTTAGTTTATATTCATATTTTTGAATTAGTCTATAGTCTGTTTTGAATTTTTGTATTTTCTGAAAACACTGTAAGCCTGTATATAGTTTAAATTAAAGTCTATATTTTTTATTTTAGTTATTTTGTGATTATGACTTTTTATTGAAATTATTTCCATTGTAGCTATTTTAGTATTGCACATACTCAAATTATTTAATTGAATTTAGAAGTATTATCTTCCTATTACTAAAGATGCGAGCTGACCAAACTCTTATTTTAATGAATATAACTTCTTGCTTAAATGCACCAAAATATATTGGCTATAATCACGGAGAAATGCACAAAAAGATCCTCTTTCAGAGAGGGCGTACTCATTTATGCTGACTGAGCATAACTATGTTTTATATATAAAATATATAGTTAGTATTATTTATTTGAACAACAAAGTTGTAGTAATAATACATACATTAATAGTAATCATAATCACTATCAGTCGCTGAATATTCCATGTTCTTTTAAGTACAATTAAACGCTATTATTTAAATCAAATTCTCCTATACAATGCAGTATTACCTTAACGCTTACACTCAGAAAAGAAAATCATCTATCTGATCCAAGAGTTTATTAATAACAAAAGTTCAGACAACTTTATTTGTGTTTCTCACACAAAGATATCATAACACTTTGAACAATTGTGTCATTTTTTTTATTTCGAGGCCAAGTACAGATTTATTTTTACTTTATGAAAAACACTAGAAACTCTGGTGTAATAGTAATGTGAAATATTTGTTTTTCATGTTTGACCAAAGTCGGTCAGTAAGTCATACATCATGTTTGTGGAACGAAATGCGGGTGAAAAAACAATGTCAGAATTTCTATTTCTAAGTGAACTGTCCCTCAGCTGATGCTCTTCAAGTTCAGAGCAAACGGTACTGAATTAAACTGTTACCAGCTGCGGGGATCAGAAGCCGAACACACCCCGCTGATCCAGCCGCCGCAGCCTCATGCAGAGCGTTCCAGCCTCGGTTATCTTTCACGTCCACCGCGAAGCCTCTCCGGATGAGCTTCTGAACTCGGCGACACTTCCCGTCCCGGGCTGCCAGCGCGACGGCAGAGCAAGAGTCTGCATAACACTCGGTGAAGTCCATACTTTAGAACAACATTGTTCCTATATCATGTGCATCACTAATTATGATAAGCTTGGCAAATAACAATGCGTTGACTGTAAAATAACGACTAAACAGTTGCGACACTAATAAGACGTCCACAAAACAATGAAGTGAAATTTTACGGCGGCGCTAAAGCATCTATAAACACCTAAATGATTATAAAAGGTATATCGCATTCGTTTCAGGACCCGAAATATATAACGGACATTTCCGGTGACGCTGTTTTCTGATTGGCTGATTTAGGACTCCGGCTAGAACAAACGTGTATAATTTTGTGTTCCGTCCATAAATAAGTGGGAAAAATTAACGATATAAAATGCAAGTTCAGTATTTTATTTACATATTTTCTCATAGGTGAATCGATCCACATTTTTAAAAACTATATATATATATATGTGTGTGTGTGTGTGTGTGTGTCTGTGTATCTGTATCTATATATTTGAAACACAAATTTGTAGGGTATATTCATTTATTAATTACACTTCGTACTTCGTTATTACATAAAGTATAGCAGCAACAAATTCAAATTCAAATTCAAATATAACAAAGGTGATAAAATGGTTCTCATAACCCTTAAACGAGGGCAAGGAAACAGTTTTCGATTTAAATATGTAATATATGCGCAAATTTATTTACATAAAAAGCCTTCAACCCATCTGTAATGCCTCGGCTGTTTATTTATTTATTAGTTTTAATACTGTAAAAAAAATCCTAAAATTAAGATACACACTGTAGAACAATTATTCTGGTAACCATGGTCATTTTAGCAACTGTTTAAATTTTAACCCGGTAAACTGGCTTTTATTTTGAATTTTTTTCTTTCGATCTATTACCAAGCTTAAACCTCAAACTTATGACGTATAAATGTTAACGTTTATTTTATTTATTTATTTTTTATGCCGAAACCATATATAAGCAAGATTGGCAGCTTGTAAATGATAACATTACGTTCCATCAAATGACGTTAAGACTGAACTTGACGAAAGACGCATCTGCCCTCGGCAATAACATTATTTCTTTCTTTTGTATTCTTCATCGGTACTAATCTCTGTGTTCAGTCCACACCTATGCCAACTAACCTAACCAGACCCGTGAGTGGCACACGGGTCCGATAAACAAATAGCCGTTCGTCGCTATATAAGCCGAGCATGTGTTTAGACACACCGTAAGCTAACTTAACGTGACACCGGCAGCAAACATGTGGGTTTTCGGCTACGGGTCTTTGATTTGGAAAGTTGACTTTCCGTATGAGGACAAACGAGTGGGTTTCGTCAAGGGTTTCAGTCGCCGGTTCTGGCAGGGAAGTACGGATCACCGAGGAGTTCCTGGAAAGGTAATTTCGACATTAAAGTCCTCCGGGTTGATCAACAGTCCGCAGGTGTTCAGTCATAGTGACCTTTCAGGGTGACAGAGCACTTAACAGAGTCCGATTAACACTTTTATGTCTTATTGATTGTATTTCAGCCTGGCCGAGTGGTGACATTAATAGAGGATCCTGAGGTAATGACTGTCAACCTATTAAATACTGCTCGATTTATACGGCTAAAGCCAATACAATGGTGATATATATGGCACGAACGCGCTGCTCGTTACATATTAGAAAATATCTTTTCATAAACTAATCTTACACTAAAAATTCTACTCATATACATTCACGCTTCTATAATTAACGTTACTTGCCTCTAAATTATCATAATAAAAATCATTATAAAGTCATTATTAGAAAGTCTTCTCACAGTTAACCTCACTTAAAATTTAGTCGTAAATATTACCCACCCTAAAATTGTGTTTACAATAGTTTATGCAATGTGTCAGTTACTTTTTTTAAGTCACTCTTCTATTTTATTATTGTTTAAATACATCACAAGTTTAGGTGCAATCCAAACTGATGGTTTAAAACATGTTGCATTTCATGCTATATTAGATAATATTTTAATTAAGGGGATTTTTTTTTAAAGTGGATTAAAATAGGCTTGCATGAAATTTAGCCAGTTTTAAACAACGTTTACAGTATTTTTATGGTGTCAGATTATTTCTTAATCCACACACACGTTGTTTAATCCACCATTCATTTTTTGATGAATCAAGCATAACTAACATGAAACATAGCTTAAAAAAACACCAAAAAAGTTATAAATATATTTGTACTTTTATATTTCAATATTTCTTTAAGAATTAAATGTCTTTTTATTTAAAAAATTCACTTTCTTGCAAAAAATTATTTTATTTTGTTTATCTTAAGCTGACAATCAACATCTGATCTTTCAACATTACTTTTGCACCTTCATTTATCTAGAAACATTTCATATAATTTGTCCCACACTCATTAGATGCGCCATAGGCCTATTTGTGATATCAATTAACAATATAAAATTTACATGCATTTCATTTAGACATCCACTCAGACAACTTTTTTTTTCCCCTTTCCCTACATACAAACGAGAATTACACAAGCGAAAGTGAATAATCCAAACTCTTGTTCCTGTTGGTTCACCCTATACTTGCATGTAGGGCTGTGTGTGGGGCGTTGCTTACAAGTTGCCATCAGGCCAAGAACAGGAAGTGAAAGAGTATCTGGACTACCGTGAAAAAGGAGGCTACGGCGTGATCACGGTTACATTTCATCCCAAAGACGAACAACAGCAGCCAATGCAAGACACATTGCTCTACATCGGCTCCTGTGACAACCCAAATTACCTTGGCCCCGCGCCACTGGAGACAATTGCTCAGCAGATAGTCAAGTCCGTAGGCCCCAGTGGCAAGAATACAGATTACCTGTTTGAGCTGGCAGATGCCCTCCGACAACTAGTACCTGAAGACCTGGATGATCACCTGTTCTCTCTGGAGCGTCTGGTGAAGCAGCTGCAGGAGCAGGAGGACATGGACTGATCCACCAAGTGCCTACTGAAGAGCTCAGGAATCTGTTTGTACTGAAAAGCATACAGTGGTCTCTTTACTGAATATTTGGTCCCACTTTATATTAAGTGGCCTTAACTATTATGTACTTACATTTGAATTGATCATTTGGTACAATGCACTTGTTGTGTATTTGTATTTTAACAATACATGAATGTAATCATATTTATAATTACACTGTTGACTCATCCTTTAAACCTTAATCTACCCTTAAACCTACCCATACCACAAAACATGTCCCTTTACCTATATACTTTCACATTATAAGGACACTTAATATGAAATGGGACCAAACATTCTAGCGTGCACTTGATTTGAGGCTTTCAGATCATTTGTCTCGTTTAACATTGAGACGCTAAAGCAGATTTTAGAATATAGCACATGTAAGTGGTGGGTACGTCCTTGAAAATGTAAATGACAGGATTTTTAATATTCAGAGGTTGGTTTTATTTTGCTCCGGATACTTGAATATGTTACAAAGCCATTTCCAGTTTATTTATGAAGTTCCATACTTTAAAATAAGCCATGGTGAGGTGAATCTCATGAACATAAACATGGTTAGGTCACATTTTACCGCTGCCAAAAAACACATGCAATAAATAAAAAATGAATTGAATAGACAACATAAAGAGAAATGTTTTATTTTATTTTTTAATTAAATAAAAATTTAAAGACCTAAATTTTTGCAACCAATCCACTTGTTTATTTTGTACTTTTTTGCAATGCAAAACAGCTACAACAGCAAACGTCCATCAAAATCTGTCTGTCCGTCCATCCTTTCATCCATCCATCTATCTATCTACCTACATTTTCTGCAAATAAATGATAATAGGCATATTATTACCCTCCAAAAAAAACAAAAACGTACCTTTTAACAGAAAACCAAGAAAACTGATAATAACCCTGAAGTGGTCTCATTTTTTTCAGAGCTATATTTACATACGTGCACATGTTTTCAGATCCTTTATTTCCAAAAATGAAAACTCTCCCTTTTCTTGTTGATTAAAAAAATAAACATTGGCATGCACACACACAACAAAATGGGATTTTTGAGATTTAACCAAGCAAAGGTTTGACTTTGTATTAATTTATTATGGATTCTTTGTCAGAATTATTACAACTCCACTCATCCACGGGTCTGTTGATGTGTCAATTATGTGTACCAGATGTTTGTTGAATTCACAACCATACTGTATGCATTCATAAAACTTGCCATATAAACAGTAAGATTAAAAAAAACAAAAACGAGTCCTTGCATTTTTAATTTGTTAAAAACAATACATTTATTGGCCTTGAGAATAAAACAAAGCAAACATCTAAAAAAATAGAGAGAAACCACTGCAGTTTTGGCACTAAGCTAATGTTCCTGTTATGTACACTCCCGAATGTAAAACAGAACTAACCATGGTAATAATAACGACCCCAAGTCCTTTCCTGGCGCTGTGTGTGATTTAATCTAAAGTGATTCTGAAATAACGAAAGACAATCCTGGATTCTGTCACATGCCAATAAGAAACGGCTTAAAATAGGATCCAAACTACGAACATGCACACTCACGCCATCACACACACGAATCCACCACCGTCCACAAACTCGCTTTACTTTCTCATACTCAAGCAGTTCTCAAGAGAAGACATGTCAGTCGCTTATGCATAGATAGATGCATATGTACAGTACATAAATGCATACATACACATATAAATACACAAACACATAGGACACAAAGAAAACCCTGTTACGATGGCATGTGAGCGGAGCTACAAGACAATGTCACAGCTATTTTCACACGCACACATACCACAATAACGTCACAGTACTCAGACTTGCGTCCTCATGTGATGATAAATAATGAGAACTCGGCCCAAGTATATTGTTTGTCAAGTTATCGATGCGATGGACAAACGTCAAACAACATTTGATCCATCCAAAAACTGCTGGTGTGGCAACAAAAAAAATGTCACTCGATTGAGAATTGCATGCTGCTAGATGTAAAATGTTAAGCTATACGACGAAAATATTCCAGTTAAATGCAACAAAAAAAATCTAAACTTAATGGATTCAGTCATTGAGCGATCGTTGAGTGCTCAGAACATTAAAACTTGCATCAGAGTGCATGATGGGGGCTTTGAGTTGGATTTATGTTGAGATCCTTAGGCAATCTGTCCTTTATCACAGTTCAACACCCCGGTTTAGAGAAGACCAAAAAAAAACAACTATCTGTACAATAATATTACAGACTGCAGGCCGTACATCCCTGCACTGGTAAACCTTAAATATTAAGTATAGTTTCAAAAATGCAAAAATATGGGCTAGATATATACATACAAACAGTACGTACAGAGTATATTTCTAGGTGGTTAAATTGCTCGCCTTAGGTCTTGTGTTCTCGACTTCTCATGCCTATCTCTGTGCCTTCTGCCCTTCTCTCATCATGCGCTCGTGGTTGTAGTGGCTTCGAGATCCTGAGCGTCTTATGTCCTTCCGTCACATCCTCATGAATGCATACGATTTGAGTATAAAAGAAAAAAAGAAAACTAAAACCTGCAGAAACGCTGTCAAACCTGAAATGAAAAATTATAAATATATTCTCAGGTCATGATCATGTAAATTAATCAGCTTTCTGCTTCTTTAATGAGTTACTATGGCAACAGAACAGAATATAATATTAGCACTGTCAAAATCGGTGAGGAAAATCTATGGCTGTCGTGAAACCTAGAGAGCTGCCAAATAAGATTAGGATTCACAGGATTTATTTGCCTCCGAAACAATTCCTAAAATTACTGGAAGGGGTCATGACATGAGAAATCAAATATGCTCTGATCAAAGCGCATTTTTCCACAACTCAAAACTAGGGCTGGGAATCAATATGATACAATATTCCTGTAAACATTGATATTTAAACATACCGCAATTTATTACCTTTTCCTTTTAACTAAACAAACATTTTCTGCGTTTCTCACTTTAATTTGATTACTTCAGTGGAAAAAATGGGATAGTCAGGCACACACTGACCAATACTTTACTGAAAACCTGTCTCAGGAGTCAAAAATTGACTCAGCTATCCCCTTTGCTTCTTGTCCTTCTGTGTGAAACCCACTTTATATCGCATCTCAAAATTAGGTGAAGTGAAAATCATTGATTTGAAAACAAACCAGCTCTTAAACGTAGCAAGTTTAGAACGGTGTAACAGTTCACCGGAATCGCCTGAGCTAGCTTATTCAAAATTAAAAGTCCACGTGGATATACTTCATTTGATAACGACAAATGTGTTATTTAACAGTGAAAATGTTCTATTTAAATGTAGTCCATGACAGAGCGCAAGCATATTTCATTCATCTTCAGAATTCTGAATAGTCATATTGTGAGGTCATCACTGTCCTGTGCATTGAGGACCAATTTAAAGTCTATTCAAGTCCACCATCCAAAGTCTATACAAAATGTAGCATTTTAATAACCAACAGTAGGCCTGCATTTTTGTTGTTGTTTATTTTAGGATTAAGGTTGTTGAACGCTGTGCTTCCTGTCTCTTCCTTCCATGAATGAGTGAGAGTTTGATCTACTGTTACAGTAGTTCAGATAGATGTACGGGCAAAACAAATGGTGGATAGTTTTTTGAGTATGTATAAGGAACATTAAACAATCCATGTCATGACTTATTCAAAAAGAGTGTCTTTATAACGTACCTGTCTATGCATAGTAGCAGGGAGACACCAGGAGGTCTGTGAGCACCACGAGCTGGTCATCCGTGAACTGCTGTTTGTGCTCCAGCCAGTTGTCGTGATGAGTGCGGCGGAAATTAGACAGAGTCTTTTTCACGGTCATCTAAATCAGACGGAGAGAAGCTTGTATTGATTTTTGTTAGATTTAATGGGCCCTGTGAGCATAGAGCACAAGGAGGAGACAGAAAGCAATTGTGTTTGCTGTGACGAGCCATGTACCTCAATGGGCTGCGTGTCATTGAGGTGTGCGCTGAGGTCCATGAGGAGCTGAGGCATCCAGGTCGGGACATCGTACGGACTAGATAAGATGCACGCGCTGAGACCCAGCACTCCTGCGTGACGCCGTACTAGATCTGAAGACAGAGAAACATGTTTTTTGAGGTTGTTTCAATAAATCTCTCTCAAAATCCCTATACATCAGGGGTGCCCAAACTCGGTACTGGAGGGCCAGTGTCCAGCAGTTTAGCTCCAAACCCAACTAGATACACCAGAAGTAGATAATCAAGCTCTTACTAGTATACAATAAATTTGCAGGCAGGTGGGTTGAAGGAAGTTGGAGCTAAACTCTGCAGGACATCAGCCCTCCAGGACAGAGTTTAGGCTATCCATGACACATAAACAAACTTTTTTAAGATTTCTCTTATTTTTATGGGCTTATTTTACTTTTGCAAATATTATACTATATGTGTAATAGTATTTTACCCTTGTGTACTGTTCAAATTGACTACCCTTTCGTTATGTTTGTGGCTGTTTTTGCCCCACTGACTTCCATTATCACAACATTTTTTGATTGCAACCAAGTAATCATGCATTCTCAATTGTTGGTGTTTTTCCCAGTTGGGATAAGGTAAAACTTAATTTTTTTTACTGTCGATCCTCAGTTTGCACCATTAACCTTTTAGATAGGCCTGTGCAAAAAAAAGTTTCCACCTTTTATATAGAGTTCTACAGAGTAAAACAACAAATTATAGTGTGAGTGCATAAATACACTTACCATGTTTACTATTTTAAAAGCTGAGCTGCTTATTTTTATTTTCTCAGACATATTAAAATAAGCTTTTTTTAGACTGCAATTGATGATGACGGTAAAATTTACAAGTTTTAACCAGCAACAATCAAGAACGCATGATTATATGGTGTCATGGTTTTGCAGTCAAAAATTGTACAATGGAAGTCAATGGGAAGTAATGAACATAACGAAAGGGTAGTAAATTTGCCCAGAATGTATTGTTGAATATTTGAAAAATTTCAAAGCATTTTCCAAAAATATGTGTCAAAATAAGATGTCACCAAAATCTTTTCATTTGATGAAACAGAGAAAGTTGTGGCCAAGTTAAGACTCAAAATCACCAGAGCGGATGAAAACATCCCTAACAGCACATAAGGATTATATATCCTTAAAATAACATAAATCTGATGTTTTTCCCCAAAAGAATCTTTAAAAATAATTAAAAATTGATTGTTATTTTAAATTATGTAAATTTGCATTTGTTTCCCAGTGAAAATATTAAAATATCCATAAAACAAATATTTTATTTACTCAATTTACTTATTTTAATGTTTTTTTTTAACCCAGGACAAATATCGAAATGTTTTTGTGGCTTTAAAACTTTCAGTATTTTATTTAAAAATCACAAAATATGCACATACATACATGCATACTTAAAAATGTTACACATCTTTTTTTTGTACCTTTTTTGTGACAGGATAATTAGAGGTATTGAACTTAAATGATATTTGATGTTGAATTTTTGGAATGTTTCCACTGTCCCACTTCTCTGGTCCAAAAAGCACAGCACTGCGTTTGATTAAAGTGTGATCATACCAACAGAAGGAATGGTGTCCATCACAGAGCCCACGTCTCTTTTCCTCTTTTTGGGCAATCTGGTTTTGCATAGAGCCTCAAAGTGAGTCTGCATGGAGGAATCCATAGCCAAGAAATTGCACTGCAGGAAGCCGCTAAGAGTGGTGGCAGCCATTTCTCTCACCTACAGCACAGACACGCACAGAGATGAAGCTTTAATGAAAAAGGGTGCATGAAAGGGAATAAATAAATGATTGTTGCCCAGATGTACCTCCAGCTGCTCGTCCTCCAGGAGCCTGATGACCAGAGCTCTGACGCCATGAACACACTGCTCGCTGCTCAGGATGGTGAACAGATTATAAAACACCATCGTCTGGAGATACGTTAACACTGAGTATCTGGCATGCCAAGAGCTGCTACCAGCAATCTGCAAATATAGAAAAAGAATCTTATGGTTTAACAACAAAACTGTAGGAATTAGGATTGGGTGATGCGTGTTGGTTGGTAATAAATTATACAATTTTATTATTAAATTATTTTCTACTATTTATTTTATTATCTGCATACAAGACTAGCATTACAGAAAGAATAATGGTAGTAATAACTTATTCATTTAAATAATATAATAAAATTATTTTATTTACTGCCATTTTTAGTTTTTTAAATATTTGTTATAGTAAAGAAACAAATTTAAGCTGATATTGCTAAATGTATTTTCACACCCATATTACTTTTACTTTTAATTCAGTTCTCTTTTAATTACTTTTGTAGTTTTCAATTTAGGTTCATGTTTTGCTTTCTGTCATATTTTCTCTTTTATAAAAGAAAATTAATAGCAATATATGAATAAAATTAATAGCAATAAATGAATAGCTATATATGTTTGTAATATTAATAGTTGTAGAGTTTAGTACTTTTTTCCTATACATTTCAAGCGTAATAATGTTACATTCTTTAGCTATCTTGCCATTTTTATTCATATTTTTTATAGTTATATATATTTTACATTTAGTTAAATTTTTTTATATTTTATATTTTATATGCTATGTAGCCATTCTTATATTTATATATAGCTTACATTTTGCACATCAATTAACTAATTTCAGTTAGCCGATTAGGGAAGATTTATCATTTCTGTTTGGATTTTTAATTACTACTACTATTATTATTATTATTATTATTATTATTATTATTATTATTATTAAACCAATAAATTTCAGCTTTGTTTCAACAACTATTTCAGTAGCTTACCTTTATCTTACACCGATAGCATCTTACAAAAACAATAAGTAAATAATAAATAAGTCAAGGTCAAATTCAGGCTTCAAAGGCTGTGTCCGGCGTGGCTGAATCCTCACCTCATGCAGCACACAGAGTACCATCGGGATCTGCTCAGGATACAGAAGCCCCTGAGACATAAGAGACAGACACGTCTTGGCGTCTCTCTTCAGCTCATCATAGCTGTCATCATTTTCAACAGGCGCTATCTGCAGACCGACAGAAAACAAGTCAGCAATCCACTTAAGAGCACTCCGCACAAATGGATAAAAGATGAGAGCACGCAAACACAGAAACACACGAGACCTTAAAGAGCAGCGGCAGCAGCTGGAGTTGCTGAGGGACTGGAGTGGAGAACGAGCGTCCCGCACTGGCCATCAGCCACTTCAACACCGTTTTCAGCAGTTTGATGGCCTGGGTCCTTTCGTCCTGCTCGCCCACTCCGTTCTCCTCCACCACGTGGTTCTGGATTTCCTCGTCGCCTTCGATCAGGGGCTTCAGCTGAGACAGGATCCGCTCAGTGAACTCGGCGATGTGTGGGGATTTAGTGGGGAGAGTGTAGGGCAGAGCCACATCAATCATGAAGATGTACGTCAACACGCTGAAAGGAATTAGTCATGACAAGAGGATGAGTGCGAGTGCTGGTGTATTCTTGGATTATAGTAGCCACGTTTACACTGTTAGTGCCATCTATTTTTTTTATGCCCCATAATGCCTTGCGTGAATTATGGGAGTAACTTTGTGTTAAACCATAAACAATTAGTAAAGAGTTTTTTTCTTTATTATTCTGGGTACAGTCAAGTGGCTTTACTCTCCTAACGGTCTATCTGTTGAATATTTAAAGACAACTTATTAGAATTAACTAACTCAATTACTATCAGCAGACCATGAATAACCCCCCAAAATCTTTAAAAGCCTCTCTAGGGTAATATTACTGATGTGTTGAATATTACTGTAATGTAGGGAATAAAAAAGAGAAAATAATGCAAACACAGTTAACAGTACCACAGTAACACAGTAACACAAAGCCAAAAGTACCTCTCACTTAATTTTCATTATATATAAGAAGATCTGTAGCATGACTTTTTTTTTTTTAATAATTAGTTTCAGTTCTTTCGAATGGAACTTCCTCAAACCAGAAGCACAACCCATAATTAGAAAATCAGTAGTCACAATAGGGCGACACAGTGGCTCAGTGGTTAAGCACGGTGGACTCGCTGATTCGAATCCCGGCTGGGTCAATTAAAATTTCTGTGTGGAGTTTGCATGTTCTCCCCGTGTTGGCGTGGGTTTCCTCCGGGTGCTCTGGTTTCCCCCATAGTCCAAAGACATGCACTATAGGTGAATTGAATAAACTAAATTGTCCGTAGTGTATGTGTGTGAATAAGTGTGTATGGATGTTTCCCAGTACTGGGTTGCAGCTGGAAGGGCATCCGCCGTGTAAAACATGCTGGATAAGTTGGCGGTTCATTCCGCTGTGGCGACCCCTGACGAATAAAGGGACTAAGCTGAAGGAAAAATGAATGAATGAGTAGTCAAAATAGAAAACAAATGTGGACAGCAGGCATTCTGAGGCATAATCGGGCCTTGTTGGGGCTTCCCCTGGGTCAACGACCCGTTCCATGTTTAATTCGATAAAATTACTGTATGTGATCACTCCCTGCTGCTTTCTCTGAAGGAACAAAAGTAGTAAAACTTTATAAATGTAATTAATGAACCAAGCAGAGAAATCAGTTCAGGTGTGAATAACGATGCATTTTGAATATTTCAGAATCTATTTTATAAACAAATTTTCGCCACAGCTCTATCCAACTGCGTGAGTTTATCAAGATTTTGGCCTCATGGTTTGAGCTCCTAGGCTGTTTGTAACCTCTGGCCTAACAGTGTAAAAGCGGCTAATGAGAGTCCTGACCACAAACGCAGACCCACCTGCCGATGCGCTCTCTCACATTCTTATAAACCTGAGTGAGCTTGGGCTCCAGGTAGCTCAGCAATCTGTGCAGCAGCTCTGGGACCCTCCATTCCTGCTGTGCCAAACCACCCTGAAGTACATACAGGTGACTACAGAGAAAGATGGAGACTATCAGTGTATGCATCGAAAGTAGGGTGTCAGAATTGGCCTATGAACCAAAACATAATATACACTTACCAGGCATCTACAAATGATCCTCCTTCCCCGCTGAGAGGACACTCCATCAGCATTTCGAGAAGCCAGTGGAGCTTTCGTGGATCTCGGCTCTCCTGAAAACATCAAATATCAACAGCTTCTAAACAGGCGACATGCAATATTGACAAATAACTGTATCTCAGTATTTTTGGGGGAATTGTTGTTTGTTTGTTTTTTTCAATAAAAAGTAGGGATGCACTGATGTATCGATCACAGATATTTATCAGGCAATATTAGATTCCTTTAAAGCTATCGGCAAATCAGTAATAATGTGGTCAAAAAGCCTTAATGGCTTAAAAGGATGATACTGATACTTAATAATTATATAGAGACAATAAGTTACGTCTTTTGAATAATTCAACATATTTCTCAGAGCGAAATCATTTAATACTCGCAAAAACCAAAATATAATATGTACAAAATATCAGATGTGTATGGGGAAAGCAGCTGGTGTGCACCCTGCTCAAAAACCAGCACAAACCCATTTGTTAGTTTGGGCTAAAACATCTTGTACAATAAAGGAAACTGACGCCACTTTAATTTGTGAATATTTGGAGCTGCAAAATTTACAATTTATATATAGCAACAATACTGGCTTTATTTGTTAAATGTATTAAATCTGTTATATTATATGTTCAATAAAAGTTAACGCTGTTAAAAGAAATACTGAATAGTATCCCCTTTAGTATCAAAAATTGTATCAAAAATCACTTTTGCAGATTTTCGTATTGCCATTTTCTTAAATGTGTGCCTAAAAAAACTTGTGCCTCTCTTAAAATAACAAGTCAAATTTTAAATGGATGCAATTCAAATTACATTTTTTGAGGTTGAAATCATTATCAGTATCAAAAAAATCATATCAGTGCATTCCTAATAAAAAGTGTTTTGTGCTGTTATTTTATTTGGCTTAGATGTGTCACTGACAGATAAATATAACACAAAACCGTTTCAAAAAAACGTGGTAATTCAAAACTAAGAACGTGAATATCCCAATATGCTTTTTATTTTCGCAGTAACTTAACTTGACTTGACTTGTATTTAATCTGCTTTCAATGTATATTAAACCACTTTTGCAAATTTAATGCAAACACTAAAATAACCTTTTGACACATATATCAATTTCCTTTTTCGCCCATTAACAACTTTGAAACGGCCATTTATGACCGTTCACGTAGTAAATTACGTGACATGCGTTTTAACAAATTGAAAAAGTGTGACATACACAAGCAGTTGCCACGCAGGTACCCCAGTCGGCGTAGGTCTCCACAGTAATATTAGACAGCGCTTTTCGCATCAAAGGAATCAGGAATGCCCATAATGCCTCCACCTATGTGGGAGAAAGATATGAATGACAATAAACATCTCAGTGGCTCCTATGCCACACGCACGCACCAGCACTCACCTTTCCAAAGCTCCAGTGTTTGCTGCCTCTAATCAGGCCTGCGATGATCTCAGCCACACAGCGCTGGGTGCTCTCGTGAGAGTCGTTTGCCAGGCGCTCCAAATGAGGCTTTAAAACTGGCAGGAAGGCATCACTGTAGTTCCGGAAAAGTCCCTGTGGGCGATGAACGGGAAAAGCAAGCCATCTGTATTTTGTAATATATTTGTACAGCAGGTGAGCGAGGCAGCTTTATGAGCTGGTTAAAATGCAGAGGTAGATGTGGCTGGGAGCACAATCGTGTTTACTGCTCTGCACAAATCATTTATTGAATGCATTCTCCTATTCTGTGCTATGTGTCGTTTGGGAATTACAGCAGGGGAAACGGCAACAAAAATGCTGAAATCAGTGAACATAAACAGGATGATAATGATTCAATAAAAGCTAAATTGAGAACGTGTTCTGTCTCCTGAGAAGCCAAAAATAGAAGGCAGGGGAAAGTGGGATTGCACACGTCCGTTCCACTATCTTAATGTGCTCGGTGTGCTACTGAATTATGAATTCACCCTGCTGCACAGGACACTGTAAGCAAACACTGATGACAAACAGTGGCTAATATGCATCACAATGCATTAATCACAATTCCACAATAATTAGACCGCACACAAAACTGTACCTGGGAGACTGTACATGGGAGAGCGAATATATAATCTCTCTTATACTATTTGGTTTACATTTGTCTAAACACTGGACTACATGTGCCGTGTTGGACTAGGACTACATGTACAATTTATGTTATAAACTACTGGCTTATTACCTGCCTATTATTAAGATATTAACTGTTCATTAGTAGTTAGAAAAGTTTGATCTTATTCTGAATACTTTATCCTATCCAAAACCTAAAACTATTAATAAACAGCTGATTGGTAGTTTATTAAGCTAGTAGTCTTAGTTAATGGTTTGTGAATTAAACTAAAGTGTTACCAAGACTTTTCTTTAATTCTTTGTTTAGTGATTAGAGGTAAAAAAAAGTAGCAGTATACTGTTAGCAAACCAAGTCCACACTGAAAAGAGCAACATTTAGATGAATGTGTAAATCTACACTGTGCATTTTTCTCTTAACAACTAAACTGACAGTTAACTGACAACTGAAACGACAGCCATGAGAACACAGCAGTTTAAGAATAAGCATCTGATCAGTGACAAAAGCTCTGAAATTCAGCATTCAAGGCAGGCTTATTAGTACTGTATAGAACTCTTGCAGTAGATTGATTTAAATAAAGTGTTTTCACAAGATTAACCATGAAAACAAATCAGTGTCAGTGTTGCTTTCAAGTAGAATTGGACTTTTATTGATATAGTACATGGTAATTCAAAAGGAATACCACAACTTTCGGGTTGATGTCACTCGAGTGTCTGGAGGGGGTCATATTGAACATCTATGAACTTGTTTTCTACTGTAAAAAAAACTTTGTTAAGTAATCTTCACATTGATTAATTACCCAAGGTTCCATCATGTTTCTTTGATTCAATACAGATTTTCAATGTTGTGCTATTCTTTTTGAATCACCCTGTATTATACAGCAGCACTTCACGGTTATAATATAAGAACACTGTTATATATAAGAATATGAAATTAAAGTTTAATAAATCATATTATTTCAATTGATTCCATATTTTGATTAAATAAATGCAGCCTTGATGAGACTTGATAAGACCCAAACTAGTGAAATGTTATGTTTAGTGCTACTAGATGATAAATGGGAGGGGGAGGTCTGACTCTCTAACAATACCTCTTATATATCTATTCTTCATTCTATCTATTCTGATCTTCCAACACTAACAATTCCTTTTCTGTTTACTATGCCATTTAAAATCTAACACCATCATTCAATTCAATATTCTATTTACTTAGTACATTAGACTTTCATAATTGGTCATAATATTTATATATATTATAGTCTATTATACTCTATTTTGGTTACTTCTGTTGTGCTCATTACAAATTCACTTTAAAATGCCTGCAAAATTATTAAATATAAATAGCTATTCAACATGACAAGATTGCCTCAGTTTCAGTGCAGTTTAATCTCTGCTTTGCTTATTTCATTTCTAACCGACTACCAAACTGTACATTCAACTCCAACCATGATTAATGTCTCATGCTGTATGTACCTTAAAGAGACAAAATCGACGAGGATTGAACTTGTCTTTGCCCTTTCGGTCCTCAAGGGACAGGAACTTGATGAGCTGGTTGATGAACATGGGGTCTGTGAAATGGTCATTGATGATACCTTCTCTCTGAAACAAAAAAAGAAATACTAAATTAGTTCATTAAAAGCATGTTTGTCTGATGTCACTTTTCACAGCTTCTTTGGTCCAAACACTATCAGATGCCAAATGCAAACAACAAATGGTACTAAAATATGCTCAACATGTGCCATAATACTATTGAATACTGTGAATCATCCTTGCAGCAAGTCCACAGCCTATAAGCTACACCATAATCTTTTATAAAATATTGGCTTTGTGTGATGATATGACTAAAAAAAAACTTCAAAATGGCCACAAAATTGTTTAACTTCAAATGAGTAAAGGATTGGACCCGGAAACACTATTACATCACAACTTTAAAATTCTTCCATTAGTATTTCCATTTATCTTATGGATGTCAATGGTTACTGGTTTTCAACATTCTTCAAAATATCTTCTTTGTGTTCAAAAGAAAATAACACTTAAACTGGTTTGAAACAAGTCAAGGATGATTAAATGTTGAGAGAACTTTTATTTCATCCCTTTAAGCAAGTACAGTTGAGTTCTGTTGAAGTATACCTCACTCATGGTGTCAGGAGCGAGATCTTTGGGCTGCTCTGCTGCTGGAGCGTACACCATTAACTTCCTGTAAGCAGAGAAACGAGAGAGTGTGAACCAAAACCTACTGGCACAGACTTAGAGTGAATAGTACAGTGATCAAAGGCGTAGAGTGTTTACTTTGGCCAAGAGTAGTAGCCCCAGTGGGTCTTTTCTACAAAGCAGAATGCATCCCAGTCCTGCTGGGAGTTCGGCAGGCTTTCGCTGTGGTACTGCAGCCAGTCATTCCCTGGCCGGTCTCCTGCCTCCAGCCCCTCCGGCTCAGTTACCCCACCTGCACCATATCACAAGTGTAATTAGCTCCTTCCACAGATACTGAAACTTTACAGATGGACCAACAGATGGATGTGAGGAGTAATTTAATGGGCTCCTCATTTAATTGTACTTATTTCATTGAAAAGTGATGTTTACTCACTTATTTCGAAGGGACTAACAGGTATTTTCTTGCGTGGTCTCTTCAGCTGTTTCAGTATGCCTGCAACTGCTGCGATCGCCATCTACATCCATGAGCGTTGAGGAAAAAAGCGTTAAGATATACAGTGTTTTTAATTATATTACACACTTTGTGTGCACATACTATCATTCAAAGGCTTTGGGTCAGTAAATAATTTTTTTTGAAAATTAAGTAATTTATATTCAGGAAAGATGCTTTAAATTGACCAAAGGTGACCGTAAAGACATGTAAAATGATTTATATATATTTATGTACTTTAATAATAATAAACATTACTTTTATAGCATCTTGAAGCGCTTTACATACATATGTAATATTATAAAGTTAAAAGATAGACAAATAATACAGGCATAAAAACTAGTTAACAATATAAAGCCAGAATAATAAAAGACAAAGTAATATCATATCACTTATATATCATATCACATTAATATATATATATATATATATATATATATATATATATATATATATATAGAGAGAGCTTTTTCTTCGTTGCTGCATGGAAGGCGCCATAGCGACCAGCGTCTTCCGGTAGGATGCTGAGAACTTCCGTTTACAGCGTTTACAACTGGTAAATCTTGATCAGAAAATGGTTGTCAATACGGTTTTGACTGGCGTAGGGAGTGTTTTTGTGATCCACAACTTTGATTTTGAAAGGTGTGTGTTAAAGCCGTTATACTTCTGTCAGATGCGGTTCAAGCGCGAAAGAAAAACGTTCTCCTAATTCAGTGTCTGCCATCAGATACACTGAAATACAGCATCAGTGTTCCCGACCTGTCAGCTGTTATACTGTACTCAGCAGCTCTTCAATGCACACACACACACGCCATAGATCACTGCATTATAGAGCAAACCATATTACTGGCATGAAACTTAACAGGTATGAAACGAAGCCATGAAATTTCCAAAAAATAAAAAGTACGTTACTGATACTCTGCCGGCTGATTTGCATGTTGATTCTAATCGGGAGCCATTTATGTTTAATTTAGTTCATTTGTATTGTGTAGTATTTACCATGGTATGTGTTTTTGTGTCATTTCAAAATGCCAATTTATTTTCACTTTGTGCCAGTTTTTCTGACGAGTGCTTCAGCAATCTACACGCTTACAACAGGGGATTCGTTGGCCGTTTGTTAAAGGAAGGATCAGAAAAGACAATTGATGTATGGGACTTTGTCAGAGCTCGACAGAACTTTACAGTACACAGTTCATGGATCAGTTTCTTCCTCCATTTCACAAATGTAAGTAAGTGTGATTAAAATGGTTGCCTCCTTGTTTTCTCTAGCTTGCAAATTATGTATTTTATTGTGTTTTGTTACTTGTAACTGCTTGTACTGTATCTGGTTAACTCTTTATTTTCTCATATCATGTCTAAAACCACGTTGAAAATACGACGCATGCCGATATGTTTACGGATTTAAATGCATTTGTGAGCTTGCGATCCTCTGCCGTTTGTCGTTGCTATGGCCACCGTCAGCTGCTCCTACACACGTGCGGCGGTCAAGTTTCAAAATAGTTCAGCTTTTGCCACTGTGTCGATTAATACTGAATGTGTGTCACTGTTTTTACTCATGGTTAAGAATAGAGCAATGTGCTGGTGTTAAACTGCATTGCTTTAATGCACTCCTGCATTGGGTTCACACATACACTCTGCACTCTGACTACTTGTTGATAAGCCGTGCTGGGCATTTCTCTCTGTCTCACGCTGAACGCAGTTGACCAATCAATCACAATAGACTGGTCATCGAACCAATCAGCGCAGATTAGCATCACGCTAAGGAGGGGTTTGGGAACAAATGAATCGCTGAACGAATCATATGGGAGTCGTTGGGATAATTTGGTAAAAATAAATGCATATTATAAGGCAATGAAAGTGATTTTGACCTTGCATGCATATCAGACTGTTGTTGGAGATCCCCAAAACCAAAATATGACCTTTTTTAATGCATAATAGGGGCTCTTTAAAAGCAAGTAAAATAGATTAAAACTATCATTTCAAAGCTGTCCGAATGTGACTGTTTATACGCATCAATGTGCCGACCCGAAGTTCTTAGCATCCTCCTTACGCATACACACAAAGCATAATGGGTAATTTTGTGTAATATATATATATATATATCATAAAATATATATATATCACATATCTCATATCATAAAAATTACATATATATCACATAAAAGCTACTAATATTTTTTTAAGAAAATATAATAATATACAATTTTTTACAAATATTCTCATAAAAAATATGAATAAATAAATATTTAAATAAATGCATCATGCTTTACTTGACTACTATCAACACTCCAATACTCTCGCTTTTGGAGTCTAATAATAATATTGCTGGGGGGAGGGGGTTTATATACGTTTTATTATACATAT
>CAIGQW010052810.1:8034281-8045301 GCA_903798125.1 Danio choprae
ACACACACACACACACACACACACACACACACACACACACATATACATATATACACGCACGCACACACACTTATATATACAAAGCTCTTTGCAACGCATAGAATGTCAAATCTCTGGCCTTCAACATATCATTTCAGATCTTTACCTCAGTCAAGTCATTCTTGTCATGGAGGGCTGATGAACAGTCCACCAAAGGCACTAAAGTAGTGAAAGTAGCAATGAACTGGAACGTGATCTAAAATAAATAAATAATTCAATAAATAGCAGTCAAACAGAGCATCAAATTAGGAAAAAATAATTTCGAAATGGTCATATTTTGTTTGATTTATTTCACTATCTGCTTCATGAATAGCTCTGTTTGTGTTTAATTCACAGTTTAACCCACCATGCATTTGCTAAAGTCATTGGGGTCAACTCCAGGTAGTGCTCTCATAAGCAGAGGCAGGACGTGGGCGGGGCCTTCAGGATAGTGTCGGCCGCCGCTGAGAAGACTGCGGGCCATGCCAATCATGCAGCTGAGAGTGGCAGTAAGCTGGTGTGGCTCTGTCAGTGTCTCCATCGCTGGATATGTCCTGTAGGGGGCAGCAGAGTCACACATTACACACACTGGCTTTTAGTTTGTTCCTCCTTTACGACCGGTCCAGCTCTTGCTTTACACTGCATTCTAAGACGACTGCTTACAAAGCCTATTTACAAAGATTGGATTTGAAAACCCTGACAGTGAATAAAGTAAGGCACTATATGGGCAACGGTAAAGCTTTGAGGTTTAAAACTTTTGCTTAAAAAAACCCTTGAATGCAAACATCAAGCTTTCTAACTCAGTCTTTTCAGACTTTCCCTTCTTTATCAGGGGTCACCACAGCAGCATGAACTGATAATTACTCTGGTATATGTTTTACCGGTCAATGCTCTTCCTTCCCTTTTTGTTTTTATGCATTTTTTTTTTATCTAACTGTTAAATATGATATATTAGTTTATGTTAATTACAATTATTTTGTGTATGTTTTGCCTGTAACATCTAATCAAAGTATTTTAATATCATCTTACTAAGACATATTATTAAACTATACCATCAAAACGTATATTTAAATGCTTTTTCTACAAGCAAGCTTTTCCAAGATCTCACTGACTTATATTACAATCAAGTTTTGTCTTCTTTTTTTTTGATGCATCTAAAAAGCACATATTTTGGTTCAGTTTGGGTCTAAAAAAATAGATTTGAGTATGAGCTCAATACCCCCTTACATGAGTCATCATAAGAAAATGGCACTTTTAAATATTTTCTTTTCATATTTGTCTAAAGCTACAACAATCTTCCTGACTGCTATTTCATGTAAAGCATTCATAAAACAATTTAGATGGAAACTAAACTTTAAAAACTACAAAAACTAAATTGTAACTATCAATCAGTTATTTAACATCACCTATTTTTGTTTAAGAGCTATTTAACGCATGTGCAAGACATGGTGATGAAGTTTGTAGATAGATATTGTGATTGCGTCACTAGCTCTCGTGTTTTTCTCATGAAAAGCAACTGGACTACAGTCACACATGTCGAGAACTGTTTGACCAGCCTGTGGAATAAAGCCAATAATTTTGTAAGGGTTTCTACTCTTTCATGAACAGCTTATTCAAAGACTTTCACTGATTTAAAATTTTTAAATTAAGCACCTTTATAATTTACACCCCAAGCATGTGTAGCGCCTTACTTTACCAAACATTTTACTTGCGCTCAACATTTACATAAAAAAATGTGCAAGTAATGATGATGTTTTGAATGCGTTATATTAAAAAAAATTATTAAACTAAAATTTAGTTTTAAACAGTTATGTTTAAAGAACTTTAATAAAATTTGTTTAATACTAGTAATATTCAAATGCAGTTTCTAAAATTGATAAAATTTGTTTTATTAGCCATCATTCTTTTACAGGACTTAAATTTAAGATTTGTAAATTAAGAATTTCCAATTTTTTTCATTCTGTTTTTGACAGCAGCACAGTACAATAGTTAAGGAATTTAGTTCCAAGCACTTTCAAGGAACTATGTTTGTTTTTAAGTACTTTCCAGGCCCATATGTCTGAAACTCAAGTACATTCAAGAAGTGTGGAAAACCTGTAAATAATGTTGAATTTCTTACACGAACTGATTGTTTTGCTTCACAAGACTTCTGTGTCATCAAGAGCCATGGCTATTGATTTGCACTTGTTTTGTATACGTTTATTTTTAATTTAAAAAAACTATAACCATTCACTGCCATTATATGAATTACCCAATGACCAGACATTCAGCTCAAAATCTTCTTAATGTTTTACTGAAGAAGAAAAAAGTCATCTATTTCCTGGATAGCCTGTAAAAAAGTAAATTACAGGATATTTCCATTTTTGGATGAACTATCCCTTTAAGCCCTGGGTTAACAAAGATGTTAAATTTGCCAGTTTAGCTTTTTTGCCACCACATATTTTTATGTAAATTCGGCCCCAACTAACTAGTCTTAAAATGTTTTTGTCAATTCAAAGTGGATAATGCTAAATACAGGTTTAAATTGGATATGAAACACTTAATTTTCAAATGTAAATTGCAAATTGTAAATCATATTTCACATTATTGAATTAAGAGATCAGAAACTCATATATTCACTCACACCTATATACAGTACATGCGGAAAGTATTCAAAGCGCTTCACTTTTTCCACATTTTTTCATGTTACAGCCTTATTCCAAAATGGATTAAATTCATTTCCTTAAAATTCTACACACGATACCCCATAATTACAACGTGAAAAAAAGATTTGATTTAATTGTTGCAAATTTATTAAAAATAAAAAACCTGAAAAATCACATGCACATAAGTATTCAAAGCCTTTGCTCAATACTTTGTTGACGCACCTTTGGCAGAAATTAAAGCCTCAAGTCTTTTTGAATATGATGCCACAAGCTTGGCACACCTACAAGCTTGGCACACCTGTCTTTGGGAATTTTTGCTTATTCCTCTTTGCAGTACCTCTCAAGCTCTATCAGGTTGGATGGGACTCTCTTCAGAGATTTTCAATAGGATTTAATTCGGGGCACTGGCTGGGCCACTCAAGGACATTCACCGAGTTGTTGTGAAGCCACTCCATTGATATTTTGGCAGTGTGCTTTTGGTCATTGTCCTGCTGAAAGATAAACCGTCGCCCCAGTTTGAGGTTAAGAGCAGTCTGAAGCAGGTTTTCATTCAGGATGTCTCTGTACATTGCTGCATTCATCTTTCCTTCTATCCTGACTAGTCTTCCAGTTCCTGCTGCTAACATCCCCACAGCATGATGCTGCCACCACCATGCTTCACTGTAGGGATGGTATTAGCCTGGTGATGAGCGGTGCCTGGTTTTCTCCAAACATAACGCCTGGCATTCACTCCAAGACCAGAGAATTTTGTTTCTTATGGTCTGAGAGTCCTTCAGATGCCTTTTGGCAAATTTACTAAGGAGTGGCTTCCGTCTGGCCTAATCATACATCATACAAAAAATTCCATCATACAGGCCTGATTGGTGGATTGCTGCACAGATGGTTGTCCTTCTTTAATGGTTCTCCTCTCTCCACAGATGAACGCTGGAGCTTAGACAGAGTGGACATCGGGTTATTGATCACCTCCCTGACTAAGGCCCTTCTCCCCTGATCACTCAGCTTAGATGGCTGGCCAGCTCTAGGAAGAGTCCTGGTGGTTCCAAACATCTTCCACTTACGAATGATGGAGGCCAGCCTTGTGCCTCGAGACAATCCTGTCTCAGAGGTCTATAAACAATTCCTTTGTCTTCATGCTTGGTTTGTGCTTTGACATGCACTGTCAACCCTGGGACCTTATATAGACAGGTGTATGCCTTTTCAAATTATGTCCAATCAACTGAATTTACCAGAGGTGAACTCCAATAAAGCTGCTGAAACATCTCAAGATCAGTAGATCAGTAGAAACAGAATGTACCTGGGCTCAATTTAGAGCTTCATGGCAAAGGCTGTGAATACTTATGTACATTTCATTTTTCAGGTTTTTTATTTTTAATAAATTTGCAACAATTTCAAAAAATCTTTTTTCACATTGTCATTATGGGGTATTGTGTGTAGAATGTAGGAAATAAATGAATTTAATCCATTTTGGAATAAGGCTACAACATAAAAAAAAATTTGGAAAAAGAATGATATGAATACTTCAGGATGGACTGTATCAGAGAAGTAAAGGACTCCCTCGCCTACCTGTGATATGACCAACCAAACCACATCTTTATACTGCCATATTAAGCCAGCCCTTAGGTTAATAAATAAGTGTGATTTGCCTGATTTTAATCCCTACTAGCTTTTAAAAATGTGAAGCAGCTCCACACACTTACTTCTCCAGCACAGGCGGGATGACCAGCTCTGGTCTCATGAGCGCCAGGTTCTGCAGGGCCTGAGCTGCATCCATGCTGCCCGTCTTGCTGAACATGGCCATCAGCACCGGCTGCTTCATGCTCTCCACAAAGTCGGTCACGTCCTGGTCTGTGAGTTTGTGAGTGGTGGGAACAGGGGTGATCCAGCAGGGTTTCTTATAGCGCTCCCGATGCAGTCGTCGAACTATACTGGCAGGAAGACGCTGAAGGAGCTTCATCAGTTTCATCTGAGACAGAATATAAGAAATATTAAAATATGACTGACACTGATGTCAAGACAGACATCGTCAAATCTTTAGAAATCATTACGATTTCCAGAGGTTTAAGAGGTTTTCAATCCCAATATTTGGATAAAAATGTATTACCATTATCCCCAGTAAGATCTCATTGTTTGTCTTAATTGTGTTTGTAATTTATGTGCACATAAAATTATTCTTGTACTTCATAATATTCCAGTTGAACCACTGACATGACACAGACATGGACTGTTTTGAAGATGTTTTTTGCAAACTGTTTAGACTTTGAGTTGGGACCATTGCTGTCTATGGAGGATCAGGGAGCTCTCAGATTTCATCTAAAATATCTTAATTTGTGTTTCGAAGATGAATAAAGGTCTTGGTGATTTGGAACAACATAGGGGTGAGTAATTAATAACAAAATTTTCATTTCTGGGTAATCTAAACATAGTGATGAAATTCTGTGCATTGAACCAAAAGAAAATAAATAGATACAGCGGGGAAAATAAGTATTGAACACGTCATGTTTTTTCCTGGGAATAATATTTCTAAAGGAGCTGTTGACATGGAATTGAACCAGATTTTGCTAAAAACCCAAACAAACAATACAAATATAAAAATAATTTAAAAATAAATAAAAATCTGAAAAATTAGTTGTTTGTATTACCAATGAAATGACAAAAGGAGAAAGTACTAAACTACTGAAACGTATTTAATACTTTATATAAAAGGCTTTTTTGGTGATGGCAGCTTAAAGACGCCTCTCATATGGAGAACAAAGTCACATGAATTGCTCAGATGTCAGTTTTTCACAAACAAACAAAAAAAACTTGATGGTTCTATTGGTCTTGTCTATCAAATCGTTAATTTGTATTTTATATTGGATTCAAGTCAGGTGATTGGTTGGGCCATTCTACAGCTTAATTTTCTATCTCTGAAAGCATTAGAGTTTCCTTGGCTGTGTTTTGGATCATTGTCTTGCTGAAATGTCCACTCTAGTTTCATCTTCATCATCCTGATAATGTAGATGTTTGACTAAACAGCTAATATTCATTTACACTGAAGAAGGGCAGAGGGTTGCTGAAGAACTACTGAGAGATTTCAGCTGCTGTCTGGGATTTCACTGTCTTTCTACACCTCCCTTTTTTCATGTGTTCAATACTTTTTCCCTGCGTCAATTCATTTTATTTTGCATAACTTAATTTGTAAACTAATTAAATTTGTTTTCTTTGCATATATAGATTTCTTTCTTTTCTACTTATTTTCCCCGCTGTAAATACATGTTGTGTCAGGTTAAAATGATTTGGCCATCAGGTAAAATTTTTGGCCATTTAGATTCAACACCAGTCTTCAGCTTGTAAACACATCAGCAGTGTAGGTTTATTTTGGCCAAAAAGAGTCAATGTTGAAAACTTGCTTGGGTAAAACAGTTAATTATTTACTACAATTAGTTAAATTCATCACCTGACAAAACTTTATAAACAGAGAAACCAACTTAATGCAAAGTCTTAGTGTTTCTAGGAAAAAAATCATATTTTTGTGAAATGTAATGTAACAAACAGGCACAGATGGTTAGTAATACTTTCTTTTGATATCAATGATCCCAAATAAGTTTAATTTCAAAGAAAAAAGGTGTAATAGGAATACAGAGTTAAATAATTAATTTTAAAAACCATCTGAATGCTAGTTTATGGTACTTAGTATCATTAGAGTGTGAAAATGATGCATGTCTAAGATGGAAACTGGAAGGTTGTTAGCAGTGTTTCAGTAGCTGGAATGTGAAGTGTCCTCGCTCTGTCAGAGGACCATCTGTCAATGCATATCGCAAACATGAAGCTCAGATGACAACACAGCGCAGGCAGCTCTAGAACGTGGGAGGACGAGATTTTCCATTTGCATCATATTGTTCTAGTAGTTTACCTTAAAAAGAAAACATCTTACCAGCCAGCGTCCGTTGTTTGAGGGGTGATAGAAGGATGCTATACTACTGAAGAGCCCATTAAGCTGCTTTTGGGACTGGTTCTGGGGGCCACCCTGAAAAATGCCATAAGGAACACTATAAAAATTGTCTGTAAATAAATAAACCTTTGAGTAATTAGCCTTTTTATAGATGTGTGACTCATGAAACTTACCAGCATGGAGGAAATCCAAAGTACCACGTGACCAATGTCGTAGGAGTTGGTCAAGTATCTAGGAACTACCATCTGGCTGGTGCCAACTGGCAGATTAAAGCTACGCAAGACTCTGGTGAAGATCTGAAGCAAGACAGCAGATAGCAGAATTATTTAAACATTTAGCGTCATCATTTATTTTAGAAAAAGTAATAATGTTATTCAGCATGAAATTGATCAAAAGTGACAATAAAGATGTTTACAATGCTATAAAAGACAATTTATTAATGCATGAAGACACATTTGTCCAAATACACATTTATTTTTCAGATTATGTACACTACATTTTTAACATAGCATAGAATTGGTTAGAGAGGTTTTATCCTATTAACCAAGGTAAATATGAAACACCTTTACGGGTTCAAACAGACTTTTGTAAAATACATTTTTCTCACATCTAAACACACTGAATAAGAATAAATGTTGCAGATAAACAAATGTATGCCTATTGGCAAACTTGTCCATCCTAAAACATTCATCACTTTTTTGTTATTTGCAAGCGAGAGAAATTGACGTTTTTGAGTGATCATGAGTCATAAAAGCAAAGACATTTTATTTAAATTTCATGAATTTCAATGGGTTAATACTGATATTCTAAATGTTTTTTACATGTTTTACATCAGTATAAAAAATTATTGTATACCTTAGCTTTTTTAGAACAGATCTTATGTAGGCCCACACAGATTCTGCGTGCGCAGAAATTCACAGATTTTCAGCAAATCATTCAGTCTATTTATTTACTTATGTAAACGTGTGTACATTTATATTTATTCAGTTTTTAAATTAATTTGAGTAATGCTATTGACTAATATAAAAATGTTCATAGGATTTATTTAAAATATAGTTTGTAAAATTATATTTTCTGTCTTGTAGTAGATATATTATATGAGAGACTTACTTTGTTTACCAAATAAGTGGATCTAATTACATTTGGATTTAAATAATTATCATTCAGTTATGATACTGCTAAAATCATTTCGCATAAATCCGCTGATTTTTTTTTTTTTTTTTACAAAGTCCTCTACAGAAATAGTAAAAAATGTCTGCAGATTTTGTCTGGCCACAAAATAAAATTACAAAATAAGTAATTTGATATCTGAAAGAAATTATTCAATTTTCAATTAATAAAAAGGGATAAATGCAGCAATATTATATTTTTTTAAGTTATTCTAAAATTATTATAAAAAATAATGAGTTCTAACATAATGATAATGCAAAAATACACAAATGAGTTTGAATGCATTATGAGGGTTAAAAATCTCATGGTAGCAAGACAGTACCTTGGGAATATATGGATCCCAGTTCACATAACCAATGTTGTCATTAGCCAGGCGTGCAAAAAGATTCACTAGATTCTGCAAGATCAAACGAAAGCACAGAAAGCCAATGGTGACACAACATTTAGCACTTAACAAATGAATTCACAAATGAGAAGTACTTACACCCTCCCAAGCAGGCAGGTTTTGCACTGAGACCCAGAGATCCATCATTTCATCAAACCATAACCTAAAACACACACACACACACGCACAAATCCTCTATTAACCAGACTCATAATTAAAAGGATAGTTCACCCAAAAATGAAAATTCTGTCATAATTTACTCACCCTTTACTTGTTTTTAACCTTTATAAGTCTATAAACACAAAAGAAGGTATTTTGAAAAATGTTGGAAACCTGTAACAATTGCCTTTACTGAAATGTTTTTCAGCTTTCACCAAAATATCTTCTTTAGTGTTCAACAAAAGAAAAAACTCATAAAGGAGCTACTTGAGGCAGAGTAAATACTGAGCAAATTTTAATTTTGGAGCGAACTTTCCTTTTAATGAATATCAAGTCATTTATCATGTGAGTGCAACCATTATTACTAACCCTTATTACTAAATTTACATACTTGAAGCCTTTGTCGTGCTGCTCTGGGGGCATAATGGTGGGCAAGAAGAGCTCGAAGTAGCCAATAGCCTTCTGCATAGTGACATCAAATGGACACAGTAATGGTCGCCACTCATCCAGCATCTCCTGTGTGGCTGATTCAGGGAAATATCTATACACACACACACACACACACACACACACACACACACATTATAAGTGAAATTCTGGAAACAAAATCACATGTCATTTCCTCAGCTCCACGGTTGTTTATTTGTTATGTTAGCTCTTGCAAAACGATGAAAAGGGGTTGTTATATGAATAAAATGGGTCGACAGTATAATGTGTTAAGAGAGCTGTAATCGGCTCAGTGTGAAAGCTGTGGGCTTGTCTAACAACGGCCTGATTACATGATTCTTTCACCAGCTCGACGGAAAGCTGATTAACACAATGTGCAATTCCTTTGTGAAAGGGGTTGAACATTTATGGGCACATTAGTGAATGACAGAGGATTGAAAGAGCACTTACACTCTGCAGCTTTTGACTAGCGTCTTCAGCACGTTCTCCACTGAGCTGAAGGTGAGAGAGAGACACAGAAACATCATGTGTGTTAACGTGAAAGTGCAGGCGCATCTCAGGTTGAAGCAAAAAGATGCGATTAGACCACGTGCAAAGCAGAAACCCAACTACAGTGCGTTTTGCGAAAGAGTAAATGAGAGTGTCCCAGCACCAGAGGCACCTGAGCACATGACTGCAACATGCCAGGTTATCGGGTTCTCCTCGTGTCCTTTTTTATACAAAACAATCACACTGTATTAACAGCACATTCAAATCAGGAAGCTGCTCCTAATTGATTCCAATATAGTGTCCGCATACATTTAAACTGACGAAAGTGATTTTAAACACACTGAAAGCATTATGAATGCATGTTTTTTCTTTAATGTTTCAATGTTTTTTTAACAAATTGTTAAAATACTTGTGAAAGACTACTCCATCATCAATCAGTGTAACAAACTTAAACATTCTAACCTGTACTTGATAAAATACATAAAAGGACATGTTATCATACTAAAAATATTTTTACATATATTAAGTGATTACAAACTTGGGAACCTAGGAGTTTAAAAGATGATGTCAAATTCTGAAAATGTAAAAGTGCATTTAACTAGTATTTTCTGGCAATCTTTAAATCGATTCTTTCAATATTTCATCTAATCATTCCTTTTCTTAATATGCTTGACAAGATTTTTTAAATATATAAACACAGTTGGTGTCTTCTGCAAATTGTGGTAAACATGCATGATTGTCATTATTTTTTTTTTACCAAACAGGTCACATTCTAATTTTAAAAAAGACCCATCAGGCTCAAACTATGAAAACAGTTTTTATATGAACTAAACAACAATTTGAGCAAACTGAATCTATAATATGCTAGATTATGACTTGATGAAATATGGCCTTTTTTGCACCACAAGTTTGTATTTTTAAAACAGTGTTTAAACGTATTCTTTTTTTCAGCCTACATTTTGTTCTGATGTAGTTGGGCCAGCTGTTTTATGCTGTTTTAATGTTAAAAGTCTATTGTTTATTTAAAGGTGCTGTTCTCTCTCTCCATATATATATATATATATAACTTCAGCCAGAATTGTTTCTCCCTACATTTTTCAAAACCAGTAAGACTAACTTTTTTCCTACTGAGTAATAGAGAACAATAAAAACAAAAGGAGATCTTTTCAAAAACATCACAAAATTGTTTTTGTCGCACTATGATTCGCAGTGTTCTTTTATTTTCTTTTGTGCTGCACAGAACAAATGTAACCCTAACGCTGGAGTGACATGACAATGTGTAAATAATGTCTATCCCTTTAAGACAGGCTAGTCATCAAGTTGTTCTAATAATCTACTGACTAGTTGATTATTAAAATATGTTGTCTGTACATCCCTGTTCTAAAAATACACTGCCACTGAACGTTAGCGAGAAACGGCAGCTGTTGGTCTTCCTCTCGGTGAAAGTGTAAACAAACACCGTCCACATTCAGCACAGTCAGTTCGGCCAAGATTAAAATAGAACACAATGATACCAGAACCCAAGAGGAAAATTGGCAAAAGTACGGTGACCTTGCCCTCTAAAAGCAGTGAGCCATTCTGATCTGACCCACATACAGTATACAGCCTGATGCAAAAGAAACATGGCTGACATCAGATTGAGAGTTTTCCAAAAGCATTGTAAGTTTAAACAGAAAGTTCATTCAAAAGTTAAGAATTTATCACTATTTCATCAATCTTTTTGATTCATGTAAACACCCGCATAACACCCAACACACAAAAAAGGTTTATATATAT
>CAIGQW010052810.1:8055758-8075394 GCA_903798125.1 Danio choprae
TGTTTCAGCATCAATATCGCAATGTGATAATTCGCATTGCAGTATATTTTATCATTTGCATGTGTTTTTGAGGCCTGTGATTGTACAATGATTTTAAAAGCATTCAGGTATAAGAAATTGTACCATTTGTAACTTTAATAACGCTGAATTTTATTTAATAATTTTTATTTGTATTATTCAATTACTGTTAGACTCGGAAAACTATAAAACATTGTTTATTTCACTTGTATCTTTTTCTTGATTTTATTTATAGATTGTTTTTTAGATTTTATGGAGATGCACTCCCACTGCAGAATCACCCCAATCAAACATTATAAATTATTTTCAAATAAAGACATTAAATCATCTGGTCAAATTATATTCATATTGCAATATACTGTATATTGCAGAATAAAAAAAAACATTACAATGTTAGATTTTTCCAGTATTGTGCAACCCTATAATACATATATATAAAATCCTATAATATATACAAAATAAATATTTAATTTATTGTAACAAAATAAATAGCTGCATTTATATTTTAAGCTCGTGGTATATATGCAAGCATGTTATATATACTGTGTGTGTGTGTGTGTGTGTGTGTGTGCGTGCGTGCGTGCCAAATAACCACTGGTTATTTATCCCTTTTCTTGCTGTTAAACTGAACATGTTCTTTAACCAAACCAATGCTGAGATCGTCCCAAGTCACAAGCTTTGTTTGTATATTGGGTCCTTCACTTTGTTTAAACGGTTTACCCGAGGCAATGATACTAACGAGATAACTTCAATCCGCTTTGCTTCTTTCCTTGTGTACTGACCCAGTGCACTACTATCCACTTGACCCAGTGTCACGACAGAAAAAGAGCAGAGCGTTGTGTGCAGTCAAGCCTTCTCATTTTACTCCAGCCTCTGAAAGAGCCCTCAGTTGTGCAAAGATCTATGCTTTCTTTACCTCAATAGGCCTCCACTCTAACAGCTAATTCAACTATACTTAGGTTTCATTTTGTGTTCAGCTCTGAAGTGATTTCCAGTTACTCAAATACATGTAATCTTAAAGGAAACTTGCAGCTAAACCAGAAAAATGAGCAGAGAAAATAAAAGCAGGCCTATTTTTCATAAATTCCTGTGCCACAGATTCGCCAAGGTCATTTATTACCTACCTAGATCTTTTCTAACCAATAGGAAACATGCTACAGGAGATCCAGCCAATCAGATGTGGTGACCTCTCAGCATTCAGCCAATCAGGTCTTTTGACTGGAGGTTTTTTTCATTCCAGGTAAAGCAGATTTGTCTGCTCTGAGCATAGGTCTTGTTAATGAGATCCTGGATTAACTAGACCCCTTGTTCATCTCTGAAATATATGGTGGTGTGTCATTGGTAATGGGGAATAAAGCACCTAAAATAACTAGTTCGGTGCATATTGAAATAATTATTTGATTTGATTTGATTATTCTTCCTATGAAATATGATGAAATGTGTAAAAAAAAAATAGTTCTTTCAAAAATCTCCATGTCCATTTAAGACGCAGGTGACTTTCTTTTTTTATTCAGTGGAACTTTAAAGAAATGTTTTTGCTGAAATGTTGGTCACTGGTGATTTATAGCAACAGGCATTTTTGAGTAAAAAACATTGTATGGCAAAACTGAATTCATACATGTTGCTGCTGATTTTATGAATCATTCTTAAATTATATAATTTTATTTTAGCACAGATCTACAGTTCTGCTCAACTCTAAAAAATGCTGGGTGATTTGTATCGTATTTTGGCTGGGTGATATATACAACTGATTTGTATAAAATTATTTTTTATAAACTTAAGTGGATTGAACGTAAAACAATTAAGTTGTCTCCAAAAAACAAAAACAATTGTGTTGTTTCAACTTATTTTAAATAAGTTTGAAGAAACAGCAAACATTTTTTTGAGTGAATGTATCTTCGAGAGCTATGGGCCTTTTGTTTTTTGTTGACTAATTAAATTTTATTTATGTATTTATGTATTGACTTTCAAAGTCTCAGTAATGATTGACCATAACCTTTGGAGCATGGCTTCATATACAAAAAAATAATTTTAATGTCTTACTGGAGAAAAAGCAAGATGTACTTTTTTCCATGAACTATCCCTTTAAAATGAATGCAGCTATGGCTATAATGCTAGCGTACAACACTTGTGGGCTTGTATCAGAGTTGTTTTCTTATATGTAAATATGCCCTCAATCCTCACTTTGACAGACAGGAAGCGGCTCCTTGGCCATACAACATTTTTAGCCTTGACTTTGATTGGATCATGTGACTTGTAAATCCCTTTTGATCCCACAAGTTCACTGCGACCATTCCTGCTGTCCCAGTAGTGAACTTTTTTGTCCTTTATTATTATTATTATTATTATTATTATTATTATTATTATTATTATTATTATTATTGATAATGAGCATTCCTTAGATAGTAATAACAGTGTCAAATACAGGAAAGACTTAGCCATGGAGATCTTTATGAGGAATTTAAAATGCCAGTTTATTCTAGTACGATTGTAAATATATCTTTGATGTAATCCAATGTTCCGTATAGAAATATGACAAGTTGAAGAATAAAAGAATTACGAGAGGAAGATATGATGATTTATTTTCAGCATGATCCAGTATCACAGTATAATGCAACGTTAATCACACATACTTGTGGAAAATAGCGCCCTCTGCTGGTCCATAAACAGATTTTTTACATTTAACGTTGACGTATTACGGTAATATATAGTGCTGAGCATAAATACACCCCTCAGACATCTTTTTTTTAAATGAATATTTTTTACATGATGCTTTTATTACTATATTTGCATATACATTAGATTAGTCAGTATCAAAGCCCAAACTGAAACTATTCAAACAAAAAATACAGTTGCAAAAATGAACGCACCCAAATTAATATGTTGGAAACAATTTAATAAACAATTTAATGAAATGTTAATAAACAGGAAAAATCAAATGGAACATAAAAATATAAAATCTAGTTGAATTTTTGTAGTTTGTAATATATTTTTTGCAATTACTCATTTGAATTTAAATATATTATCATTCCTAAAGCTGTTCGGTGACCAAACTCTTATTTTATGGGTATATCTGTTTCATAAAACTGTTTTGTTTAAATGTATGAAACGTATGACGTTTTTTTAAAAATATAATAAAGGATAAACGGAGGCAGTATTTATTTATTTAGCTAAATAGGCCCTCTATTATTTCACTTAATAATTCTTAAGATATTTTCTGTATTTAGTACCAAATTAAATACCAAATTAACAAAAACTGCACTGTACAAACGTATAAATATCAGTTATTGTGTACATTTAAATGACGCTCGTCATTCTGTCACCATGGCAACTTACGTTAGTTTAAAAATCCACACAACTGTCTGGTTATCGATCCTGATCATCGCGCTACAAAACTCATAACAAATCTCCCGTTGGCGAAGTTTCATCAGTTTGTCTACTTTGGGAAGTTGTTTTGAAATTGTTCATCATGACGCTGCGGCGCTCAATAAGGACCAGGACTCTCCCCGCTCATCTGAAGGACTTCTTACTGGAGCGCGTCTCTTCCGTTGGGGAGCGTGAAGCGGCGGACACTTCTCTGAAAAATCGACACCTGAAGAACGCAGCTGTCCTTCCTGTCCTCCGTCCCGCAGCATCAGTCTCCTCAGTGGGTGAGTGTCCGCAGGAGGAGCCGCTCTCCATCCACGGTCGGAGTGTGCAAGACTATCAGCACATCTACCACAGTGTGATGGGCTCCACCATGAAGAGGCGCGGTGGCCGATACAGCATCCAGAAAGGCTTGGAGATCAAGCAGCGGCTGTGGGAGAAGCTGGACCGGCCTGCACTGCTGGAGACCGAGCAGCCTGATGGACGTGTGGTCATCACGGAGAGCAGATCCGGTTCCAGCCTCGCTCCACAAATCATGGTGGACATCAGTAAAGAGCCGCTGCCCAAGGAGCCCCGAAGAAAGAGGCCCAGGCACTGAGCCATCCTAGTGCCAGATGGAGGATCAAGGACATGTATGTACATACTGTATATAGTTATAGAATAAGTTTGCAATATATCAAATTTGACTTTTCATTCAAGTTTTCATCACATTGCTGGAGGTTTTGGTGATTGTCAGTGCTGTTGATATTCGGTTGTTAGGTTCTTTTGGATGTTGACATGCGTTTAGCAAGGTTTTCTAGGTGGTTTCTTGCGTGTTGCTGGTCTCCTCTGAGTCTTTTTGGGCACATTAGTGGTTGTTAGGGTTGTTAGTGTTGGCTGTTGGGTTAGGGTAGGTTAGGGTCCCTCACACGGTTTGCAGCTTGACGTGCTGTGAGGGCTTGTGTGCATCAATGATACTGAGAGCTATGCCACTGGTACTTCACAGCTACCGGTAGGGTCACCCATAGTGGACAGGTCTCAGCTGAGATGCCCGACCAAGACAAACCACCTGATTCTGGACAGCAGAAGATTGGCCTGATGCTCCAAACAGAAGATGTCACATTACTGCTTATGTGGAGTTACAGATAGACCAGTGCAAGCTATACACACACATAAAAAAAAAAAATCTTGCAGACATTAAGAATTAAATATTTTTTGGTAAAATGTTTATCACTTTAATTTAAAGAGTATTTGAAATTTTTTGAAAAACCATTTTTCAATGTCTTGAAATGGGCGAGTGCTTTCACTAAAACACATGAATAATAGATTATTTCATCAAACATGTAATTGTAACGCTCCTTTGTTGTTGACGGAAGACATGGTGAGACGAACACGGGATATAGTAACAAAACGGATTTATTAACAACACACTTACTGGGAATACAAACACTGGATACAGGTTGACGGGATGAGGACGAGACAACCAAAGTAACCAAAATACCGGACGACAATGGACACAGACAAAAGGGTATAAATAGACAGAGGGATGATGAAACTAATAACACACAAGGGATGAACACAGGTGGGATGAATCAACACTGACGATGGCGGGAAAGACAGGACAAAGGAATCACATGGCGATAACAAAAAGCACATGGACAGGACAGAACACTGACAGTAATACTTACGGCCCTGGGGATAAATTAAAATAAGTGACCACTTATAAAAGTTATTATTGGTTATCCTGAATTGAAAATTAATGAGACATTGATCTTAATTGATCTTTCATTTTTATAAAATTGACTTTGAATTTACCACCGAAAGAAGATTTCAATTCATTATTGTGATAAATGTGAAAAGAAGCAAGCAAGTAAACATTTACAAAAATAATCTACAATACAGAGAAAATCATACAGATGTAAATGGCACAAAAGTGTGTAAATGATGAGAATAAAGAATTATTATTGACCTAGATATTACTATTACTACTGCTATTAGTTATTACTATACAGTACTATTGAGCTAGTTTATTTTATAGTGAATGACATGCAGTTTTTTATAATTATTGCAATACATTTTATAAATCTAGTTTTCAGTGTCAAGAAGTCAGATGAGCTGTTTTGTTAGAAACAACTGGAAATGGGTTAGAATGCATTTAAAACACAAAGACATCTTGCCAAAAGGCCAAAGACATCTTGCTGGTGCATGATTGTTCATGAGGCATTTATCAGTGCAGCAAAACAAATGCTTTTGTGCGCAGGAAGAATTTCCTCAGGCAGGAAGTGGAGAGCAGTACTTTGGGAAGCCCTGCTGCTGAGATTCTGAAGCACCTGCAGTCCACTGGATCTCTGCTCACCTGCACTCAACTCAACACTGATGCAGCACCAGGTCGGTCCTCATTCAACGTCACTCTTTTGACAAAAACTTTTGATTAACTTTGGATTAAGCCCGTTTCATACATAGCCCACTACATGGCATTCTTTGTTACATATATATATAGCCCTTCTGTGAATTTATTTTCTTTTTTTAAATTTTTCCTAAATGATGTTTAACGAAGAAGGAATTTTTCACAGTATTTCCTATACAATTTTTTTTCCTCTGGGTAAAGTCATATTTGTTTTATTTTGACTAGAATTAAAGCAGTTTTTAATAAAAAAAAACAAAACAATTTTAAGATCATTATTATTGACCCTCTTAAGCAATATTTGTTTTCAATTGTCTACAGACCAAACCACTTTTATACAATGACTTGCCTAATTACCCTAGTTAAGTCTTTAAATTACACTTTAAACTGAATACTAGTATCTTGAAAAATATCTAGTAAAATATTATGTGCTGTCATCATGGCAAAGATAAAAGAAATCAGTTATTCGAAATAAGTTACTAAAACTATTGTTTAGAAATATGTTGAAAACACTTTCTGTTAAATGTTATTTGCATATTAATTGTAACATATACACTATATTTGTTACAACATATTCCTGTGGAACATTTTTTCATCCATATTTGAAATTTAGTGTCATAAAAGTTATTTTAAACAAAAAAAAGACATTTACTTGCATATTTTCATAATTGTTTTTATTTATGACAAAGTAAACAAAGTTTTATTTTTTATATCTCTTGTAGTTACAGGCTTCAGACATAAAATGTGTGAAAAAGGCTAAGAATAAAATGTAGATATCAGTTTAAAATGAATAACAACAAGCTGTTTGTCCTTTCAGGCTAAGAATAATGAATTATGCTGCCCTGAAGGTTTCTCTCACTTGACGAATGTCTTCCTTCAGGTAATGATCCCGCTGTTCATCCAGCATGTTTTAGTATGTGGCGAGATCACAAAGTAGATTCAGTTGTTTTGTCATTGCAGATTGTGGAGGAAGGTCCTACGAGAAGCTTGAGTTTGATCCAGAATGGCTGGCCATCTTGAAAGCGACAGACAACCTTCAGAAACCATCCCACAGTTCAGTTTCTGGAACCCTCCGCTGGACAACAGACTACACAGCAGATACAAAACATATCACAATGATCACAGTTGCTCATTTCCTGATACTTTCTGATACCATATTAACAAAATTGGCTTAAAGGAGTAGTTCACCTAAAAATGAAAATGACCCTCACCCTCAAGCCAGCCTCAGGGTATGTGAAAGTTTAAGGGGTGATAGTTCATTTTTGGGTGACCTATTCCTTTAGCTTGTTCATGACAGCGGAGTGCAGTTTTCATGACATGCACAATAAAATAAGGGCAAATTACAGTATTAATCCGAAATTAGGTCACAATAGTCAATATTTTGCACATTAAAGGTGCAGTAGGTGATTGCCTTCAGAAACTTTTTTTGTTGTGCTAGTTAAAAGTCTCTTCACATTCAGATAGTACTGATTAAAGTAAATGATCTAATGATCTAAATCTAAATCTTAAATGATCTATTTGTATTTTTATATTCTGGGTAAGGCATAAGACTAAAAAATGTTCGTCCAAATAAACATCATAGGGCTGACAAATAACTCAGTTACGACAGGTAACTCAAACTGTCTGTCAACAAATTTAAATTTGTATTTCTGCGCAGCCTGTTCACGCAGACAGATCCATCATTTGCATGTGCACGTGAAGCATGGATCTCCAGCTGACAGAGTGAGTGACATCAGGTCAACTCAGCATCAACCTGAACTTCTTTCTAAAAGGCCAACGTGGCTTTGTATCCATGAAAAGAAAGATTGTTTTTGAAAAGGCTTCTGACAAAATGACAGAAAATGACGTTATGCAGTTCGAAACCACGATTTGAAGGATGACACCATAACTGAAGTATTACTTTTAGACGGGTATGTTTTAAAACTATTTCAGTCACGCAAAGCTTGATTGTGTTCTTTATTATGAATGGGTTTATATGCGTGGAAGTGTTTTTCAGCCACCGAAAACGTTCGGCGAAAGATTGACTATTTTCAAGTTAATTGAGAACCTTTTACAGCATCGATAATATAGTCGGTTAAATAGACCTAAGCATTCATTTAGTTGTTCAAGTGTAAAAGGACATGGAAACAAGCCATGTACGAGGATCAGCGAGCACAACTGAAAATGAGAAGTCACTCGTTGTGTCGTAATGTAAAAAGACAACAGGGTATTTCTGTTTTTAGCACTCCTTTTTTCTAATCTGATTTTTATATAGTTGAATAACAAAACACAAGTAAACAGTGCTCTTCGCCTAAGCAGCTTTACTGAGGTAAAGTTTGATTTATATTTGCACGTTCCTTCATTTTTGAACAGTGACAACCTGTGACGCTCCCACTCTAACGGTACTTTGAATATTGGGTCTGAAATAGCGTGTAGGTTTGACTTAATGACTGTAAACGATGATATTTTTTTTATAGTCATTGGCTGATTATATGATTTAGAATTTGCAAACAATACTTTTCTGAAATAATATTAGTAAGCAGAAAGTCAGGATGTGCAAATATAAAACCAGCTTTACCCCAATGCAACAACTACGCTGGACAAAGTGCGTGTCACCATAGAGTTTGGTGAATGACATGATCTAGGGTTATATAAGCTTGTCTATCCTCATCAGATCGTCATCTATCCGGTATTCGTTCATAAATTAAAGAGGCGTGGCTTTGGACGGCAGAGGAGGGACATAAATTTTCAAAGCTATTATGCTAACATTAGCATTCTGGCACATCACCTACTGCACCTTTAATTCATTTCTATTTCTAAGTATTTTAGCATCCTGTTCCTCTGTTTGTTTCAGGTGGGGTTTCAGTCTAGCAGACAGACATCTACATCCTGGTGGGCAAAGCGGACAGACTTACAGGGAGGAGATTTTTCAGCTTTATTTGATGACTAGAAATTTCAGAAGAACTGGATTTATTAGAATTAAAAATTTAAGACATCAGTTCAATTAAAAGTATTCTTTGTTAAATAAAACTATTAGTTTTAAAAAGTGCTTTGACAAAAAATTATGCTCCCACCAAGCCATTAAACATTGGAATATAATGTTACAAAAGCTTTTTATTTCAGATAAATGCTGGTATTTGGATCTTTTTAATCATCAAACAATCCTAAAAGAAATACTCAAATGTTAATAAATATTGATAAAAATAATAATCTGACTGTTTGTGCTGTGCTTTGGAGTAAATGCAGGTTTGGTAAGCAGAAGAGACGTCTTTAAAAAGCTAGGTTAATAGATTCCTATAAGAAAAAAAATCGATTGGTAGTGTTAAAATCAAAGAAATTGGCAAAATTATGTACACTACACTACATTCATACTGTATATGCTTGGTAGATGTTGAGTGTTTAAGCATATCGTTTTATTTCATTCATTTTTAGTAATGTATTCCAACGATTAATAATTTTAGATATTGTACATTTTTCTGGTAGTCATTATATTGTACATTTTTGGTGATTAAAAAAAAATAGAAATTACATTTAAACATTTCCCTTTTCTTTGCTTAAAATAACAAAGTATTAAGATTTCAGACATGTTTATTTCAGTCAACACAATACTAATGTCTTAGCTTTAGAAGAGTTTAGTCAATTTACCAACCTTGATTTTCAGTCACAATTCATTTTTCTAACAGTTGCCATTTTCAGAAAAAAATGCTCTAAATGACAATATTTTTATTAGAAATTTTGAGGAAATGTTATCAGACCTTTGTAGAATAAAATGCATATTAACGTTTTACTCAAACCCATAAATCCAGAGAAACGGAGACTCTTAACCACAACTGTATTTAAATGGGATTATTATTATAAATAAAGTCCATTCAGTGTTATCAGCATCATTAAATATAACATCAAACCAAAATATTAAATGTAAAAATAAAAAGAAATTATGGAAAAAAAAAACTCTAAGCAAATATTTTGGGTTCAAGGGCTACGATTCACAAAAGAGTTGTGATTCCTTTATCAAATGACAATTTTATGCATGAATCACAAAAATAATTTGTCACAAATAAAAATAAAATAAAATACAGAATCAATAAACTATGAATAAATTGATCATTGTGTTAACAATTTGTAATAAAGTAATCCATAAAAGCTATCTGATAAGCTGATAAAAGCTATCTGATAAGGAAAACACAATCTCAATGTACTACAGATTATATTTGATTCAAGAATTCCATTTTATCTGTACAGCAATATATTACTACTAATTGAGAGTAACTTGATCTAATTAAATACAACAGTAACACAGACAGAACTTTTTTTTCAAGTGTTTGCCTTAATAAAATTAATTCTTAAAAATAATTTAAATCTTATATTTCAAGTTAAATCAACACACAGCCATTATTGTCAAAATATCTGTCAACAAACGTGAGCACACCCTAAGTGAACATGTCAAAACTGTGTCCAAAGTGTGTATTTAGTGTGAGCACCATCACCAGAGCTGCACAGGTCGCTGCTGCTGCTGGACACATGGCACTTCTTTACTTTCCACTAATGGCGGCTCCACAAATGCTCAGTAGAGTCAGGTCTGGATTATTACTTGGCCACTCCGTCACCTTCAGGTTCATTAGCAAGTCAATAATCCATCCATTATTTGTACAGTATACTGTAGACAAACACTCCTGCAAAGTATTTTATAGTATTTTGAAACTACAAAAATGCAAGACACTAAAGTATTTAGATACAAAATATTCAGCCATTTTATCAACCCTTTCAAATAGAAATGACAAAATACTACCTTGTATTTTAAATACATGTATCATAAATACTGCCTCTCCTTGCTTGAGATAATACATGGTTAATTAATAACAAGTACATGAATGTATTTTAGAGCAAACTCAACGTTAGAAAACACGATTACAATAAAACATTGTGCTAAATTCATCAAACAGAGACCTCTAAGTAAAGAATATTTTTTTTCTAATTCACAATTCAGTTTATTTAACGTTGCAGTATGTAAGTTTGACACCCAGTGGTTGCACTAGGTATTCAAAACACACGCAAGCGCAGGTTGCCAGATTGACCAAATCAACAGGAGTGTGCCCGACTATCGAGGCTAAAATAAAATGAAAGCAACAGCACGCAGCTTCTGGTTCATGGGGACTTTTCATGTAATTCTTTTTCCCTTATTAATTGTAATAAAAAGTTAAGGCGATAACTCAATTACCTCACTTGTTTTATTGTGTGGGGAAAAAAAACCTTGCACAAATGAATGTGAAATGACTGAAATAGATATTTTCCTCGTCTCACATGTTTATGTTGAAAGGGGACCTATTATTGATTTTCTATGGGGTTTAAACACAGTTCTGTAGCAACAGTGTGTGAATACAGCCAGCCACTAATAGTAAATTATTAAATTATTATTTTTTTTTAATAATCACACTTTAAAAGAACAGTGTGTAGGAACACTTTGATTTACATTCTCCCTTTGTACATGTCTTGGGATGGGGAAAGCCTCGGCCATTAGTGACTCTCCCTCTCCCTCATTAGCAAAGACAGCCCTGAGTGAGAAGCAGCAGTCTCCCATTAGAGTTTTGAATCTGCCACTATCACATACACACTCTAGAGACATCAGAGACTTATTTTACATCTTGTAAAAAAAAAAAAGGTCCCCCTTAAAGCAGATTTTTAAACAGGAATTAAAGCACAAGACAAAAAAAATACTAATATCTACATTATTCAGTGTTTATTTGCACCAATATTTATTATTATCACAAATATGTCTTCGAAATGCAGACTTGCATCTGTCTTTATATAAACTGTACATGAAGGCAAGGCACTATACAATGCAGAAAAGAACGAGATTTTCTCTTTTTCCACAGTTTCATTCAATCTCACACGCCGTATGTATTCACAAACACTCTCTCATGTACACACACACACAAACACACAGGGTTCAAGTTCAAGCATCTAGCTGGAAGGTTAAAATAATCTTTAGGCCATTCATGAGAGCAGGTATGAACATACTTACATAAAGTGCTCCGTTGAGCTTTCTTACATTCACATAATTACTAGGCATTTTTATTAGATTTATTTCATGGGTATTAATATCAAGATGCCCAGCAGTGTATAAGCGCTGCCTTGTGCATGTTGGACGGTGAATGGCTTTATGTGGAGAAATTCAGAACAAGGAAAATGGGAGGAAAACAAGCTGGGGAGCACTCAAAACATTCACAAAACAAATCTCTAATTCGCTGATAAACAAAAAAGGAAGAAGAAAACGAGACAGAAATGTGCTATAAGAGGCTGGTAAACCCCTGCCAATCTGTGTTCTTTTTTTTCCTTTATCCTCCAGCTTCCTTTCAGCTCCCCGTGTGGTTTGACACAGGTTGATTTTTTTTACTTGCGTTTGTCTTTTCTGGATCAAAAGGAATGAGAGCGTTTCCTCTTGCAGATTCCTCGAGTTCCTCTAAAACAATCCTTTGGCTTTCTTCACATTTACTTGCTTCCATCCTGGCAGTGCCTCATATTCACTTCTCGTCATCTCCAAAGCTTTCTGTAAAGAACATAAACACACACACATATATACAAATATAGGGATTTTAAGGGATTAAAAAACATCACACTCAGGGCTCTGAAGTGTTAGAAAGAGTCAATGACTTCACACACGCACACGCACGCACGCACGCACGCACGCACGCACGCACGCACGCACACACACACACTTCACCAATCAAGAAAAATGTGATTATCCAATATTAGAGTATCAATGATTTCAATGCAATGATGTAAATATTGGTTGCATATAATTTAGAAGCTAGTCTAAGATTTTTTTTAATAGGCAAATTATAGGAGGTTAAATTATGTTGGTTAATTGTGCATTCTCATTTGACCTATATTTATATCTTATTATATATTCACAACCATCTACAGTAACATTTTATACACTTTATCAATGTTAATAAAGATTACAACTGTTATCTCGATCAAGTCTCAGTGTAACTCAAGGTTGTTTGTGGCATTGAAAACAATGGACTTTAACCTTGTGTTTATGTTTTAAGTTATTTGACCAGTGTTATTTTAGTATCCTTATGTAACTATTGTAATTTCTATTAATACATATTTTACATTATTAAAATTAATGTTTTTAAAAAGTTCTTTCAGCTTTTAATTGGTTTACAATAATGTCTATAAAGTTTCCAATCATCTTAAATTTTAGTTTTAGTTATTTTACTTTCAAGTTAAACTAAATCAAGTATTTACTTCTTTCTTTAAAATGTTCTTTCAAGCAACAAAAATAAATATTAGTTTTATGATTGACAAAATAGTAGGCTTGTACAATTTTAATTTTGGCCATATATTGGTTTTGTCTACAAAATTAAAATAATTAGTTACTAATGAATAAATTATTACTATAACCTTAATATACTATCAGCCATGCCTAATTTAGAGGACATATTATACACTACCATTAAAAAATATACAATAATAATATTAATAACTAAATCTCACCAAAACTGAATTTATTTAATCAAAATACAATAAAAAGAAAGTAAAAATATCCTATATCATTACAAACAACACAAAATCCTGAAAATAATTCTATGGTAGTTGAGCTCAATTTGAGCTGCAATTACTCCAGTCTCACGATCCTTCATAAATCGCAGATAAATATGGTTTTTGAAATATTCTGAAATAAATGATTAAACATTTGTAATTTCCAAAAAGTCTTTGGATCAATTTAATGCAAAATAATCAATTTATGAGGGGAAAAAACAATTAAATGATTCCAAACTGTTAAACCATAGTGCATATGTATGAGCTAAAGAATTTTAAACATCAAGTAAAAATGTCACCCCATGCGTGAGACTTCTCAGTGGTGAACAGTGACCCAAACACTGCTAGAAACTATGCAGTTTGTGCCAAGGCATAAGTGATGTGCTTCACACAGTGAGGATGCAGCATTAGTGGGAAAACACCAGTGTTCCTCAGGAAACAAAACTCACCTTCCCAGAGGCCCCTACACCCTGGCATGTGAAGGGAAAAATTAACCTCAGTCAGACGCAAGACTATACCAGCAAAAAGGGGGAGAAGCAGAAAGATGCAGGGAGAGACAGGTTAAGAGATGCTGCTTTAAAGACGACATAGTGGAGGCAGAAAGGAGAAATATAAAGATGACAGGAAAAAAAAGGCAAAATGAAAGTAGATAGTACTGAAATGACAGAACATATGAGCAGACACAGGAAGACTGATGTTACAGATACACTACAACACAAGTGTCAAAGCCAGTTCCTGAAGGGCCGGAGCTCTGCACAGTTTATTTCCAACCCTAATTAAACACACCTGATCAAACTAATTGAGTGCTTCAGGCTTGTTTGAAACCTACAGGTAAGGGTGTTGAAGCAGGGTTGGAACTAAACTGTGCAGAGCTGCGGCCCTCCAGGAACTGGCTTTGACACTTGTGCACTACAATTACATACTGTATATGTGTCCAGTTAGAGGTGTGCGAAAATTATTGTCTATTATAAATGTCATAATTGTTTTAACATCCTGAGAAAGCTGGTATTATTGTCACTATAAAATAAAATCTTGAAATTTTAAAAGCCCCAAAACAGTGACTGTGTGATTAAATGTATTAGGATAAACAGATATTTAAATTTGTTTTTACAAATATCCTTGTATAAAAATAAATACACAAGAGCGCAATTTTCCCTAAATATCAGCAAGTACAGTAAGTGCGATCACAAAACTAAAACTGATTTAAAATAAGCTATTATTGTTAGATTTTAGATATAAAACGGTTGAGGAGGGAGTTGAAAGCTGAAGCGGAACATTTCTGTGTCTAAGAGCAACACCGCAGTGTTTCCTTACCGAATTAATCTGTTTTTGAGTCATCTAAGTGAATGATTCAATGATTCATTAATAAAGTTCATTTATAATTGAATCAGCCACTTGAAAGAACTTTCCTGCAATCTACTGCCTGTTTAAGTATCATATTTATTTATCCATGCATACCTGAATCAGGTACCAGCACAAAACACACTAAGAAAAATACTGTTTAATTATCGTTTGAAAAAAACAAAAAAAAAAACAAAAGTTCCTTCAAAATACTCAATATCACACACCCCCTTTGTCCAGTGTCTGACAACTGTATTATAGTGGGATAATTAAGTCAGGCTTACTTACACAACTTTAAAAGTAACTAATGAAGATTAAACACTATTGTTTTGATCAAATGAGGGATTGTGAAACCACCAATGTTAATGTGATTTTTCTCACCTCAAAGTCCTCATCTGATAGGTAGGTTTCAAGACGTAGAGGGTCGACACCTTCCGGTAAGGGACGTGCTTTAAGTTCAGCCAGTGGGTAAGTGGTCTTGCAGAGTTGGCTCAAGACATCTTCAACAAGAATGATCTGATGACATACTTCGGCCTCCTGTAAACAAAACAGTTTTCACAAGAGAGAATTAGTGTTTAGCTTGAGGCCATCATAAGCTGTGAATGAGTAGCACGAGTCAGCATGAGTGTGAACAAAGAGCCTTATTCTTAGAACTTCAATAAATAAACATGTACTTTTTATTCTCACCTTCTCTGTGATTTCAGCGATGTCCTCTCTGTGTTCCCAGCTGGGAAACATGTTAGTGAATGTAAGAGGCTCAAGTCCTGCATGGATCAGGTACGATTTTGGTGTCTTTTTCTCATTTTTTTCTGCAAGAACAAAGTTTAAGGAAATGCTGTTATAAGTCACAACAATATAATTTAATAAAATGACAAACTAGTCAAAAATTTTAATAAATTTAAACCATTTTCATTTGAATGCAATAAAATATAATATAAGTGTTATAATGTGATTGTTCATCATATAATTGGTTTTATTAGAACAGTTTTACATAATAAAATGGTTTATATAAATAGCCTTTTCATTTTCTCATTTTAGATTAGAATTCTTTAATCTGGTAAACACCTTTGAACTATCATTTGTCTAATTATAAAATGTGGCGATGGGTGTGGTTTTGGGGCTCCACCTCCAACATTGACACCAGAGTTTAAACACAGTAAATGATTAGCTTAGAAAAGAAAAAATGAACAGAAATAATGCAAAAAGAATTACACAATATCATTAAAATCTTTCTTTCCTTAAATGTATTTTGTATTTGTATTGTATTGTATTGTAATGTATTGCATTGTATTTTATTTTTATTTTTATAGATATCATTTCAATTTGTTTTCGTGTCAAGAGAGTCAACAATTACAATACAGAATTATGTATGAAAGCAATCGTGCTGACTTCCTGTGCATTTCAAAATACATTTTGAAACAAAACCTGAATGATATGCAATACAGAGAAAATAAAAATGATGGAGAGAAGTAATGTACAAAACAAATGAAAAAGCAAAAAAAGAGAATAAAGTCAAATAAAATTAAATAATAATAATATAATAATAATAATAATAACACCTGAACAATCCAGCACGCTTAAGTTACAACATAATGACTGTTGCATAGTTACATTAAATTCACAAAACTGAAAACTAGTTAAAGTATATATACACATTTTAACATGGTTGATTCTTCAAGTCCAGAAATGGCCTTTTTAGTTTTTCAAAGATAAAGTAAGGGTTTCCATCTTACAAAGTTGTATTACAATTGCTTTGATTTCTTCTAGAGTGTTAGGGTTATGTTGAAGCCATTTACGAGTAATTGCCTTTTTGATATAACTTTTTAAATCACCTTTGCTATATTGGAGCACAGTTTCCATTGCACACTTCCTGTCAGAGTCCCACCGTATGCGAGCTGAGCCTGTGCTTTCACTGTCCTGAGGCCACCAGCCCTGCCACAGGTAAACTTCATGGTGATTATCCACCAAAAACAGGGCTAAAAGACAAATCAAACAGAAGAGGCAGCGTCACGATAGCATCACAGAAGCACCTCATGATCTTTTAATAAGAAGAATCACATTTCCCTCATACATTATGCATGCAAAGAGTGTAGAAATTCCTACTTAAAATGTAACGGACACCCACACAGAATAGCTTAACAATACGTTTGAGCAGATGGTGCACTTAACAGAGTTTAGCAGACATGAATGTGTCAAGCACCTGGCTGAGTGGCTGTATACAAATCCTCCTGGAGGAAAGGCATGGAGTTGACCAAATTTGGTTCTCTGGATGGATATACAAACTCCACTGCTGTAAACTCTCCTGAGGCACTGCTTAACTGGAACAGCCGAGGAGTGAAGTTGAACTTTCCTGGATCTGACACACAAGACAAAACACGAGTGCAAGGTTTTTAAAGTGAAACAGAAGACTTTTAGGACCTGTATATCCACATAGAAAAAAATAACTAGTAATTAATAAATAGCCTTTATATATGCACCATAATATTAAAACAAAAATAAATTAATTTAAAAAGACTATATATTGCTGCTCTCTGGTGATTTGAAGTGCTTCTTTTATCCTCATTCACTGTATATTTACTGCAAGTCATTTTGGATAAAAGGGTTTGCTAAATGAATAAATCTAAATGTAAACACTCCCAAAATAGCATATTTTTATAACATATTTACCATAGTTACATTACAAAGATTTCAATAATAATAATAATAATAATAATAATAAATTATAAAACACTTGTCATGGCATCTCATGGCATGGTGATTTGAAGTGCTTCTTTTATCATCATTTGTAAGCCATTTTGGATAAAAGGGTCTACTAAATTAATAAATAAAAAATGAAAGCACTCACAAAATAATATTTTTATAGCACATTTACTAGTTACATTTAAATAAAATTACATTTAGAGGGTGGAGTATTCATTAAATACTCATCTAACTCAGTGAAAACTGCCATAATGATTCTAAAATATGCAGCACTTGTAGTTTAAGAATCCCTGTTTTCCTATCACATTTCAGATTACTTTTGTTGTACTATTTCATATAATTTCTGATTTTCCATGACCTTCATTTTGATTAAACTGACCCTTCTATTTGGAAATAACATCTATAACAGGGGTGTCAAACTTATTTTAGCTCGGGGGCCACATGGAGGAAAATCTATTCTCAAGTGGGCCGGACTGGTAAAATCATGATATAACTTAAAAACAACAACTTCAGATTGTTTTCTTTGTTTTAATACGATCAACATAAATCATAAAGCTGGAGCCTGAGCACAACAAGATCTCATGGCAATGGTAACTTTTTGATTAGTGGTTAATTCATATGAGTTCGTACGATCTCATTCGTACAATTTAGTAAGATTTGCTTATCCATCAATGATGGTTGGGTTTAGGGGTGTGGTTGGGTGCTTTTTTTATATCGTACATTTTCATACGACTGAACTCGTATGAATTAGCCACTAAACTGACAAAACATAAAATAGATAGGGATCCTTGTGAGAACACCTAAGTGTGTTATGGCAGGGCATGGATGTGGTCATTCTGTATGAGAAGGCTGTCAAACTGATGCTGATTCAGGCTTCTGGACAGGATGAAATGAACAATTTGCTATTGCGGCATTCAGTGGACACAATTGGAACAGCAGTTTCTTTTATTGAAAAATTGCAGCTCATTTTTATACTTTACAGAATCATCTTGCAGGCCGGATTAAACCCATTTGCGGGCCGTACGTTTGACACCCCTGCTGTAGATTGTCATTCAAAGTCTGACATTTGACTTGGGGCAAATCAATCAGCTATGACCGTAGTTAGACCTGTCATTTAATGTCCATTACAAGATGGTGGCTAGTTCTGCTTACAGTATGCTGCTACCTTATTTTTTACTGTATATCATTAGTTTATAAAAAATTTGTGAAATGAACAAGTGAAAATGAGCATTTTCTGTACTTTGTGTAGCTTTTTCTTTGTTTTACCATTATTGTTAACAGAAATGTTTTCAGAACCTCATTGTGATGAACATGCAAACATGAAATGTGACTAAGAACAACACTTTAAAATTAGAAATAGGAGATTTCATCGCCGAAATACTCAGTCCTGACTTAATCATAAATGTGCCATAAGACCAATTTTTTCCTCGACTTTTCTCCTCACCCTGCAGCATGCAGTCGTACGCTTTTCGATCTCTCCTGCCCAAAGCCTCCCAGAAGCCCTGTGGTTCAGCTCCCTCGTCACACTCCTGGATGGACACTTTACTGCTGCTGTGAAGCCCTGCCTCCAGAGGACACCTGGAGAGCAAAACCTCAAAATCAGGTCTCTGTAACCCTTCAGATGTGAAGTGTCAATGGTTTGCTTGTGCGCGAGTCGACTCACTGCTCTTTGATTTTGTTGGCAGTGGTACGGCCCACATCACGTGTGTGCGTCTGTGCTTTGCATCCGTGCCACAGGTATAGACTGGCTTTTGGGATGTTCAGGAGGATCATAGAGGTCCGGGATCGTAGGCTGCTGCAGTGACACACCGCCTCCAGCAGATGGCCCTCTATGGGTTTCTCTCCTCTCACACAGTACAAGCACCAGTCGTCTGTGCATTGAGAAATCAGCTCAAGTCCATATAATGTCATCCGAGTTACATAATGTTTTTGTCTTTTGAAATAACTGTTTAACTAGCATGGAAAACCATAACTAATTTAAAAAAAAGTGGAAAATATTGGTAAAGTTAGCGAAAGTGATTACTTTGTGTATTGTCTTCTTCCTCTTCTCTTTTTCCAGCATGAACAATCATTCCTCCATTGAAGCACTGTAGGAAACAAGGAGGCTCCTTTCCTTGCTGTACCTGGACCTATAAAACAATTTTTTAGATTGTTAGATAATATTGTAACAATTCATTATCTAGTCATTAACAAGTCATTATCAATTAAATGTGTTCTTTGCTGAATGGAATTAGTCATTTCTTTCTTAAAATCTAAAGACTTCTGATGTTTAAAGAGTAAAGTATTTTATTTATATATATA
>CAIGQW010052810.1:8105811-8138492 GCA_903798125.1 Danio choprae
ATAGTTAATGATGGATTTTTAATAATTTACGTACAGACAAACACTTTATGCAACTTATATAAACAATTTTACTGAATAAGGGAAAAAATGCAATTCAGTAATGTGAAAGTAATTCAGACCCAGTTTTGGTATACTGTTTTTATTTCGTGAACTTACAAAACATTACTGACATTTTGTAAAGTACTATTAGTTAAAATGTACTACCAGTTAAAATGTTCAACATATACTGTAGCTCAGGGTCAGTTCGTTTGTACTTAAGTACCACAAGAGGGTGCTGCTTGTTATTTTTTTTACCTTGCAAAATAATCCTCAATCTTTAAAAGGATAGCTCTCCTAAAAATTACAATTATGTTATCATTTACTCACCCTCCACTGGTTTCAAAACCTGACAAATATTAGAAACTGTTAGCCATTAACTTCCATAGTATTTTGTTTGGATGTCAATGGCTACAGTACTATTTTCCAACATTCTTCAAACTTTCTTCTTTTGTTTTTTTTTTTTGCCAAAGAAAAAAAACATTTGGAATCACTTATGGGTGAGTAATGATGAGTAAATTCTCATTTTTGGGTGACCTACCCCTTTAATATAAACACTACTATTCAAAGGTTTGAGTAAACTCAATCAAGCAGATAAAATGGTGAGCACATTTTTCTTGACGTAAGATATTTACATGTGAAGACGCAATGCATGCTTAGTGACAGAAATTAGTATTGATAAGAGTGACCATGCCTGTATTCCACACATATGCTCATGTGAGTGTTTATGTTTGTCCTGGGTACCTGTATTTGGTCACAGAGCTGTTGACTAGAGTGGGACTAGGAACGCGCGTTACAGAGGTTTGTACAGTCACGGACTGTGACAAATGACCAGGGGCACTTTAAACCACAGAGGAGGAGGCAAAGAAACAGAGACAAAGGGAAAAAACTGAAGAAAAACAGATCAAAACTACATACAGTACACCACATGAAGGAAAAGGAAAAGACGATTAAAAAGAAAAATAGCATTAAAGGATTAGTTCATTAGTTCAAAAACTAAAATAATGTTATTAATAACTCGCTCTTGTATTGTTACAAACCCTTGAGACCTTTAGTTGTCTTCTGAACACAAATTGAGATATATTGAGAAATACTCCACAGACAGCAATGGTTCCGACTCATTCAATGTCCAGAAAGACACACACACACACACACACACACACACACACAAAAAAGAAAATCCTCAAACAGACCAAATGCCTTCAGTGGTTCAATCAGAATATTATCAGGCTATGAGAATACTTTTGTGCGCACACAAAACAAAAACAATACACTTCATAGTGACACTGAAAAAAAGAAACTGCTGAATAAAGTCTTTTTGTTTTGTGTGCACAAAATTATTCTTGTAGCTTCATAATATTCCAACTGACACATGAACTGTTTTTATAATGTTGCTCGTACTTTGAGTCAGGACCATTGCTGTCTATGAAGGATGAAAGAGCTCTCAGATTTCATCTAAAAATGTCTACATTTGTGATCTGAGGATGAAGAAATGTCCTAGTGATTTGAAAAGACATCAGAGTGAGTAATTATTGACAGAATATTTGGGTGAACTATACCTTTAAGAAGAGCACAGATATTCCAACGTTCTGAAGCCTAATTCATTTTCTTTTTATAAAATGCAGTATGATGCATATACTACCATTCCTAAATTTGAGGTCAGTTTAATTATATGAAGAAAATGTATACTAAGGAAACATTAAACTGATCGAAGCAATAGTAAATATACATTACTTTAACCCAATTAACAAAAATATGTTTTTAAAGCACCAATGAGCACATTAAGCAGTTCAACTGTTTGCTTCATTGATAACAAGAAATGTTTCTTGCCATCAGTTAAGTAAAATTGTAATAAAACTTTACAAGTCTAATAAAATTTTTTAAATTTGTCAAATAATTAAAAAATACACTAAACATTTAAATGTTCATGTGTAGACTGTAAATGTTGAATATGCCAAGCTGTAAGCATTAAAAAAATAATTATATATATATACACACACATATACATATATGTACATATACATTTGCATGCATTCATGCATACATACATGCATACAACAAAGGCATCACTTGAACTATTAAATGGGTCACATGGGTCATACAAACTTACGTAGCAGCAATGACTACTTCCTCTGTGGTGACCGGCTGAGTGCGTGATCGATCTTGACCTCTCCTCAATCTCCTCTCAACAGCAGGGTTACGACTCCATGCCTTTAAAACTGAGCCATCTGAAGTCTTTTCAAGCTCCTAAAAAGCAATAAGACTTCATATTAAAAAAACTTTACATCGTGACAAGTAACATTATAATTTGGGGGGCTGTTAGGTCAGTTTAAAAGATCTAGAGATGTTTTCCCTTTTCAGTCACACTCACTAAATTGTTTTTAGTCACATTTTTAGATGTCACTTTTAAGGAATTTAGAAATATGCATGATATGATAATTGCAGAGTTACGGACTGAGGTGTGTCCTCTTTACTCACCTCTTGGAATGCAAAATTGAATAAACAAGTAGAACCACAGACAGGATTCATTTGAAAACCAAAACATCTAAGCGTAGGCAAAGCTGGTAGACATCAACAGCATGTTCTGAACGAACCCAAAGGCTATTTTTTTTTTTTTACAACAGACAGCAAAAGAAAATGTAAAATAGCACAGAATCCATCCTTCATGCATAAGCCCATGCTAGAACGCACTGCGACAAGCTCAAAGATATATTTCATTTTCATTCAGATGGCAGGATGACAAAATTGCATATTTTATACAGCACAAAAATCATCAGAAGACTGGTGGCATCTCATTTAAACTGCAGCATTTCACCAAACGTTGATGTCTTGTGCATTTGTTAGCATAAATCTAGTATAAATTGTAAGCTGATTTGTAGGTATGGTTTGAGTAAGTGGTAAAAAAATTTTTCAAATACACAAGTTTATACTAATGCAGGATGTCTCAAAAAAGCCACCTTAAAAAGATGATGACCAGGATGCTCTCTGTGTAGAAAGCAAAAAAAAAAAAGAGAAGCAGCTCACTTTGGAACAGACACATTGAAGCAGCACATACCCTGAAGAGAGAGCGCTTGGCAGCTACGCTCAGCTTTGCTCTCTCATCCAGCTTCTCTTCATCCACTGGAAAAACACAGAAAGAATAGAAGTAAAAGAATGAGTCAGAAGCTTTTTCATGACAACTATATTTTCACTATGAACTTTCAGAGGACAGCACAATGCAAAACACATAGTAGAAAGATTACGCAAGCAGATTTTTGCTTCTATGCCATGATTCAGGTTCAACTTATAAAAGCCACAACCGTGCAAAATCCACACAGGGTGCGTGTTTTACACATGTAGCATGAATGATGGAATGCAAAGAGGTCTTACAATTTGAATTAAACCATTTGTTCCCAATACAATTAACAGTTTATCCAAAAACATCAAGTATATAGTTTAAATTTTGCAGAATATGAATGTTACTTTTTTAAAGATAAAGGCAGCACATTAATGTACAGTAATACAATAATGTTAAAACATTTGATGAAAATGAAAAGACATTTATAATGCTGCCAAAGATTTTTATAACAAATAATATTCCTTCAAAGAATCCTAAAATTTACCATGGTTTTCCAAAAAGAAATTAAGCAGTAGAATTATCTGAAATCATCTGACAAAAGTTTAAGTTGTAGAAATGTTTGCTGAAAGTTCAACAGTCACCACAAAATGTATTTTAGAACATTTTTATTACAACATTACAAAAATATATTGTATAATTGTGTAAATGTTACATTAAACTTTCAAACAAATCAAATAGAGGCAGCATCGCCAACCTATTTTTTTTTTTAACTGCATTGTATGTTTGTTTCAGTAAAAACTAAAACACTGCATAGTGAACTGACATTGCTTACACATACACTAAGGATAAAAACGCAAAGCAATACTAGTTTTAACAGAGATCCAGAGGCTCCAAAAAAGTAGGTCTGCTGCTCTCTGGAGTATTCATGGATACTCAGCCAAACTGCACAGTCAACTGCTTCAGTTTACACTCAGAGCCATGTTTTTAAAGAGCTTTTGTAAGTTAAAACTCATTCCAGTTCAGACTTAAATTAACAATAACATATTGTATGTAAAGTCATGTCTGTTTATGCTACTGCAAGTTCTGTAATGTTACTGTGGCATCCTGCCCTTTCACATGGTTAGAATGTTCAGCTAATAAAGTCTAAGAAAGTCACAGTAGCAAGCTTAATTTGCGGCCTATTTTAAAATGTCATAATAGAAAGTTATGCTACATTAAACTTGAAGTGATAAGACATCTTGTAGTGCGTGCATAAAAAATTGAGACTTACCCTCAGGGCTTGATGGTTCAGGGCTTAGACGAGACCTAAAAAGACCACAAAAAAAAGGTTTAAAGTTTAAAGAGTTAAAAATCAGGTCACTTAGCTTGGAAAAATATATTAGTTCAACCAGCTGATTTGAAAATAAATTAGCAATAGTGTGAGCAGACAAATGCAGCAGAATGAGGAAAATAAAGCAACTATAGTAGGAAGGCGCAGAAAACAAAGTCAGCACAGCTTAATCCACGGCGTTAGACAGAATTATAGATTTCACCACATGCCCCATAAACAAAGGACGAAAAAAACTAAACAAAAGAACCTTTCATAAAAACTACTGACCAAACTTTTGGATTAGAATCCACTGCACATGAAAACATTACACAGTGTGTAAAATGGCAAAAAGAAAGCATTACATGGGGAGCCAAATGTTAACTAATCAGTGCATTTGGAAATCCAGTGCGGTTAGAAGTAGTAATTTTCTTCCAGTCAAAGTGCTTTAGGTTATCATCATTAACTTAAAACATTATTTATCATTAAGTTAAAACATAAATCAAGTGTTTTTAATTTGCACTCCAGTAACGTGCGTGAATCAACTCGTGAGGCCTACCGGTCCGACTGCTCACGCTCGGTTGATGTGATTGGCTGTGTTCTAAATCTCTCAGATGTCTTTCTACTTTCAGTGGGACATATATATCGCAAAGGGCGACGAGATGACCGGTCTCTGACTCGCTCGCTTCTCCAGGGTACATCTGTAACTGCAGGCAGCTCATCTGCCCTATTATGTCACAAAGTATGAATGAACGAGGTAGAATGGCAAGTGCATATAGGCATGAAAGAAAAAGCAAACTTCTAATGCAAACTTTTCATACTGTAGCATCCTCATAGCAGGTTAAATAAATGACTGACATCAAAAGTGGTTAAGGATTATTCTGTTCAGCACAAACACGCATAATCATCCCTAGAAAAAAGACAGGGCTGATAAGCTAGGACAAGACAAAACAGACAAAAGTGGTTATTTATTATGGACAAAGAGCGCACTAGACAGGCTAAGCAGCATAACAGCTGAAGGAAAAGAGCAGTGCAATCTGCTGGTCAACTCTGAATAAGTGATTCCTGTTAGATTAGAGTCTTCTCTTTCATTCCATTCTCCAAACAGCAATTAGATGAGTATTTGATTAACTGCATGTTAATCGTCATGTTAGACAGGTTAGTAGTCTATGTAGGATGAAAATGTACCACCACCTACAGTTCGGCTTTCCGGGGACTTGCAACACTTTGCAGGTATGTGTGGCGGAGATGGGCTACTGAAACCCTGGCATCATGGGACAGGTGATCACCATTTGGCACTTTTTCTTGTTGGACAGCCTCTCTGATTGGCTCCTGGACGGGGTTCTGCTGAAGAACAGTCTTTTGTGCATTTCCAGTATCCATGGGTTTTGATGAATTTGGCATTGGTCTTCCACTAGACGTCTGGATTGGGGCGTAGCAGCTAGCATCAGGCCTCCTATGAGCCTCTCGAGCTCTCGCCTGCATAGACTCTGCAGCCTGAAGTCGGGAAACATGCTCTGTATAAACTTCCCGTCTTGACAGACTTCCATGCCACCCTCTGGGGTCATTTGCAGCACCCTCACTGCTCCTGTGCCCAGCGATGGCTGAGCTTACCTCCATGTTGTCACCACTTCCACAGTATGGCTCGTCTGTGTTCCGTTCTTTCTTTCGAATCTCAGAAGGTAAAACGGCCTTTCTGCTCCGCAGGAGACCTTCGGTCCTCGCATCATGCTTTCCCTCAACTTCTTCAAGCACCTCCTGAATCTCTTGCTTATTCCTGGAAGTGGATTCGCTGCCCATGGAGAAGTAACTTTGACAACCCATGTCATGGCGTTCCACTTTTTCAGGACGTGTCAGTTGCTGCTGTTTGACAGGAGCATCTAAGAGGCTCCGCGAGTGAGGGTAATAACAAGGATATGACTGGTTGTAAGCAGATTCCTCTGTTGTTTGACCCCTGTGAAATGGCTCATCACGGGCCAGTCGCTCTCTAACTCGGATTCTTCAGAAGGAGAGAAAAAGGGTTGGTTACTTAGAATTAATTGAGTTAAATAGTCACCGGCTCTGCAAAAAACAAGCAAAGAAACAAACAAAAAAAAAACCAACAGAACATTTTTTTTATTGGGCCTGGATGTAAAAGTAGCACCAAGAAATTCTGATCCAATCCAAAGTAACCCTTAAGCCACAGAACTAGTTGAAGCATCTCACTATGGTTTTTGCTTTTTAGAGTGGTTAAAAAGCAATGTTGACAGCGTTTGGAATAAAAAACAGACACCATTAGTGTGCACTAAAGTTTTCAGCAATTGAAATAATGAGAACCACTTGAAAATGTTTGTGCTCACTGTAACAAAATCATGGGGCAAAACACAGCAACTATGATATTTGAAACAACCAAAACATTAGTCAAAACATTAAGTAAATGTCCTTTTATTGGACTGGGGTTTTTTCTGACCATTTGATGCCTAAAATATAAGGCTTCCTCTGCAAGGGACTCTATTCCTACAATAAAAGGTAGCTATATTACCATTTATATTTAGCTATTTACATAGTGTGAGAAAAATATTTTAAAGACAAAGTAAACATGTTAAATATTTTTTATTATTATTTTTATTATTTTAGACATAACAAAGCTAAATTAAATAATTAAAATATAAAATGGAAAATATAATTGTATTAAATTAAATATTTTCAAAAAAAAATTTTTATTTCAGATTTTTTTGTACATTCACTGCCTATCCAGATGAAGTTTAACAACATTTTCACATAACAACTGCCTGAAAATACAACTGATTCTGCTTTTTGTTTTCTAAAGTGATTTCTCCCCCATGTATCTTCCTATAAATGTGTAGCTATGGGTATCCTAACACCCAGCTAATTTCACACTACACAGCATTTCATTACATGCTGTGTGTGAGAGGTTTGCTGATAAACTAGCTTAGTTTGTGATGACTGGATCTTTAGGTTTAGGTCAGCAAAATCAATGCTCTCTGCAGGGAGAGGCAAAAGACCGTCTCATCCAAATCCTTCTGCAGTTAGTGCACTACCAGTGAAGTAAATCACATTAATAGAATACATCCCATAATGTCTCTAAGAGATGTTTGTTTAATGCAGGGTTACTCTATTTTTGTCTAACTCTTTTCCACACATTCACCCACAGTAAAGTTTGATCCTCAAAAACTGAGAAAAACAGAGGTTGAAAAAAACAACCCTTCAATTATGTCCTATTTATGTCTAACATAACAGATGTTTGCTTTTCTATCATGTCCAGTTCTGTCACACACTTATCTATCAGCTTAAAGCCCTTTTTTCTTGACCCAAGCTTGATGTTTCCATCTATACGCTCACTCTTGTATTTCACATATGGTAATGTGCACTCTACGGTGCTCCTCTGGCCCCCTGTTTAAGTGAAACCACGCTTTACACTATAATTGTTGAGTCATGTGAACTATTTATAACCTCATTTAAGTGCAGTGCATTTTCAAGTCAAAACTAGAAAGGCAAGTAACAAAATGTAGCCAAATATTTTGTTTGTTCAAAAATGTGGGTGGATGGGTAAATGGGTCAATGGATGGAGAAAGCCATGGACACAGTGCATACAAATATACAGACAGATAGATAGACAAATGAATAGACAGACAAACAGACACTGTAGACACACAAATCAAAAAAGAATTCCAATGTAAATCTATAAATGGACAGACAGACATACACGACAGACAGACAGACAGACAGACAGATAGAGTAAAGCACATACAGCTAATTAAAACATTAAACTAGTAAAATCTGCAAAGCAGTTTAAAAAACAAAAGTTAGAAATAAGAGAATGAGGGAAAAAGAGAAAAACTAATGCAAAATGGGAATACAATTTGCATGTGAAATGATTCCCGGAAAACTTGGCTCTCATGTTTTGCATGACTAATCAGGTTATCACACTCTCCATTTGGCATATTGAGGTAATGCAGGCTGAATGATCTGCGTTTACATTCTTGTCGAGTTTGGTGACTCACAGCTGAACAATTTTCTCTTCCACCGCAGTACCCCAAACTTAAACAAGTCACACTTGATTAAGTCACAGGTATTGAAATACTATATATAATAGCCATGGTATAGGAACAAACCACACAAACACACAATTTTATTAAAGAGTGGATGGTGAATAAAATGACATTAGCAAAAGTTAAGGGTAAACTAAAATGAGAGGGTCTGAATGTTCCATGAGCCAATTCAAACCCACAGCACTCATTAACAGTGTGGATGGGATGGGTGATTGAAATGTGTACAAGTGTACAATGTGTACAATGTGTTACTATAGATGATGGGCCCAACTCAAAACCACACCTTGAGTCCTGTACCATTCCAAAAATGCCTACATCTAAACCAGGGCTTTCCAGCCTTTTTATGAAAGTCAATCATCTGACACTCAAAATAATTATGCCTTAATTGAAGTTACATCCGAGATGTTAAGTAATGGTAACCCATCATCCATTTTTTTTGTTTTTACAAAAATAAAAAAAAAGTATTACAATTTCTAAACAAAAACATCAAAACAGTTGTTTAACATTGCACAATTGACTACCAGGTTCTAGCTCCAGTCAGTGTGCACAAGTTTATTAATTTTCTATAAAACAAAGTGATTACAATGATCACTAACAAACTACTCAATAACTTGTTGATTTATGTACCCAGTTCTCCAGAATAAATATGGTAGCCAAAATAAGAGTGTTCACTCTTGGCTAATTTGGCTTGATTAAAACAATTTTTGGCTTGATTAAAAAAAGTGCTTTATTATTGCACTTCTTTGGATCGATATCAAAAATGGCAATGAGAATGATAAGCAATAATAAGGAATAAATATCTTAAATATTTATATAAATAAATATATTTTCTGGTTCAGACAAAACAAACCAAAATAACCAAACTACATGCATGAACAAACCCTAAACTACAAAAACTTTCTTTTACTGGCTGTCTAATAAACTGCTAGATCATAATTTACAGGACAGGACAAAAGATGGTTTGAGATAAGGCATTGAAGTTAGGCGGGACCACTGTTAAAGTGAAGGGTGTCAAACACACCCAGAAATCCCAAACATATGATACCTGGAAGGCCAGTTGATCGGAGTGACGGTGTCTCCTTCTGAATCAGTCTGAAGAGACCATTGGTTGGCTGATTGACTACAGGAGCTATATTAGTTAAAAACACCCAGAGAGTGAACCACTCAAATGTTTGAGAGTAAAAAAAGGATAAAATGTCTTCAGCAAAAGGGGTTGGTGGAACTTAAGGGAAACCCGGTTCCTGTAAAAGAGTAGGGCCTCAGATAACTTGCAGTATTAAAACTGAGCTCAACCTACAGGGAATTGGGTTTTAAAGGTTCACTTTAAGTAACCAATCAAACTTTATGCTGACATTATGAATGTGCTCTGGGTATTTCCTGAATATCACTCTTTATCATAATCATTTATAAAAAAATTTTTGGCTTGGCTTGATGTTTGGAATTTTAATTCTGCTGGAATCTTTTGTTGCTTAATTTGGCAAGCACTTTAATTCCAACGCATCACAGAGCACTGACCCCTGCTATAAAGAAACTATTGCCAAAGGACAGTAAAGGTCAGCGCTAATGGATAATGTGTTATGCTGAACAGAGCCCACCCATCTTTAGGGAGGTGTAGAAACACTCCAAACACTACGCGAGCCAAATTCTGAAGGCTTTCTTTAGGGGGAAATACCTGTAAAAGACAGATTCAGGGGAATACCAGCCAACATTCTTTCCAAGAAAGGAAAGTGTAAAAGAAGAAAATTAAGACACTGACACATTAGGAAACATTTATCATGAAGAGAAGACTCACCCGTGTCTTTGGAGGATGCTGTGAGCCTGCTGCTCAATAAACAGATCACCAGGAGACGCTCCCTGTTTAGGAGAGAGCATCATGCCCCTTCGGCCTGCACTGGGTGAGCTGGGAACCCCCATCATCCCTGGTTCCCTTCCCGGTACCCTTGCAGATCCAGACACATCCATATACGCAGATGGGTCAGGTGCAACCCCTCCACCTCCATGCAATCGGTCACGTTCCTGTGCCCTCCTCTGGTTCTCCAGATTCATCATCCTTTCACGCTCTGAGATGGAGTCTGTGCGCTCCTGGCTGTACTCTGGACTGGAGTGAATGTGTGAGCTGCTCTTATCCATATGATGGCTGGTGGTGTAAGCATTTTGCTCCACTCCATCTCTGCCTTCTGATTTTGACCTGTGGTGTCTGTCTGAACCATCAGGTTCTCTGGAGGGTCTGGAGTAGCGAGTTGTATAGTCGGTTTCCATCTCCTGATCCAGAGAAATGCCATAGCGCTCTGCTAACTGACGGCGGCGTTCGGCTTTGTATCGCGCAATCCTTTCAGCTTTAGAGTCCAGCTCTGCCACATGAGAGGAGCCAGTGCTGAAGACAGACTCCGGGTGGACTGCGTGACTTCTGGACGGAACATCTGTGCTTTGTGAACTTGGGTCACTTATGCCATAGTGCTGAAGAGTAGCTTAAATCAGAGAAAGATGTTGATAAAGAATTGTTTACATTGAGTCAGATCACATTTGTTTGTTTATATATTGCCACATTATGGCTATTTCATAGCAAGATTTAAATAGATAACGCATATTACATAATAACAACAACAACAACTTCATAATTCAATAAGAAATTATACAAAAACAAATAAAAAGTAACATTTTACATCAAAAACATTTTTCAGTCCAATACATATTTATATGATAAATCATTTAAAATTCTTCCTGGGGATACATTTTTAAAAACATTTATCAAAGAGCTTTCAGAATAGTAATCTTGTAAAAAAATTTACATTCTAATAAAATATGTTTTATGGTGAGGGAAGCTTGGCACTTGTTGCATTTTGGTGGTGCATCATTCTACAATAATAACAAGTGAGTCAACCTAGAAAGTGATCAATTCGGCATCTACAGTAGTCAAAATTTGAAGTAAATCAAAAAACGATTTTTTTTTAAATCATCCTAAGACAAGAATGGTTGTTTATCAATAGATGTTTATTGATCAATATTTATTGATTCATATATATTTGGGTTGATCTCTTGAGTAAGCTCACATAAACTGTATACTACTTTAAGTAACCTACCAAAAGCTAATCAAACCAAATTTTTAATCATGTGATGATGAAATCCATTACAATGTATATAGTATATTCATTAATAAAATAAAGGGCATTTCTCACCTGTACAGGGGTCACAGGTGTCTGCCGCACGGGTATATCTTGGAGTGTCCTCCTCCAGCAGTCGATTAGAAACTAGACCACCACAACCTGGAAGATTTTGGAGAACATCATTATCGATTCCTTCCAGGCGCCGTGCAATTCGCTCCTTCCTATAAACAGATGCGGCCAGAGAAATACAAGTCAGGATCACTGTTTAGCTATAAAAAACATGTATAAGAAAAGAAAGGAATATTTAATATTATCACACTCTAGAATCATTTCACACTATCAATGCTGAAAACAGCTGTGCTGCTAACAAATTTTAGCAGAAAATTACTTTTTTTTTTTTTTTTTGATGAACAGAAACAACATTGATTTGAAACACATTTTTTTTTCCAAAAACATAAATATACATTTTCAAAAGTTTATATTTTGTACAAATGTAAACATCTATAGTCATTTTTGATTAATTTAACGAGACCATGCTGAATAAAAGTAATAATTTATAAAAACAAAACAAAAAAACCCTGTCAACATGTACACTACACTTGAACATGTACAGTACCAAGTTCATTATACTCCATTTAATTATTTTAGTATTTTTTGGGTATGCATGCTTCTTTAAATATAAAAAAAAAGCATGCAGCTTGAAACCTGTGGTGAGAGTGAACTTAAAATATTTCTGGCAATAACAGTATGCAGACAAATTTGTGATACTGTTATTCTTGCCGAACACCTGCGTTAACTGAACTTTGGCTGTGCATGCTTTAAGAGAATGATTTAACTTCTCACCTGTTCATGTCCCAACTCTGACTCGTGCTTATACTCTCAAAACGTTTCCTTAATTCTGAGACTAGAGAAAAACAAAGGAAATGTGAAAATGAGTGTGTAAAATCATAATATAAAATGCACACTTTAAACAGTGGCTTGTGATTTAATACTTTCATAATTCACATTTTCCCCTCAGTGAGGGATTACCAAAAAAGGTGTTAATTCAATCCCTACTATTTGTTTTCCAAATCAAATAGATCTCCTTTATGATGCTTACACATTACCACACTATTGCCACCTGTGACACTGTGTGCCCATCTAAACAGCAAGTGACAAATCCAATAATAGCAGAGGTCACACAAGTTCAATGTGTTATCTGAAACAAAAGCTGCTTATACACAAGTCTTCTGACATTAGCAAGCATGGCTGACTGCATTTCCACAAAAGTTAGCCAATCATTGGTTTATGCCCAGAGACATAAAGAGGTTTTCAGCAGAAACCTTGGAAATACAACACTCAACTGTGTTCGGTCACCAGGACGCCAGTAAAGTGATTGAAAAGAGACCCGTCTTGGTCTAATGTGTACACACGGCACACTTGTTTTTAACAATGTTTCCTCACCATGGTCTCTGGGATTCAAAGTAAAGATCTGGGTGGTGCAATGAAAAAAGACCATTCCCACAGGGAAGAGTTTCTCTTTCTGCTATAAGTAGTCAAGTTAGGCTAAAATGTGTCTTACTGACAAAAAACAAAACAAAAACTGCTTATACATCCTTCAATACATTGTAAATAATGAAGCATGAGTGTTTTCAGGATTTGTCATGTTTTAGGTGAAATCCCCACTTAGAATGGGGGAAGAATAAATGAATCTGACATTGGACAGAGCTTACTCTAACAAACCAGGATTACACAACCAAGTGCCTCATGTCAACAAAGTGAATCAGAAACAGAAATGAATAAAATAAAAAAATGCAGATTTAAGCCAAGACTAACCACTTTAATGTGTTTTTTTTTTCTTCTTGCAATGAAAACACCTACTGCTATTCACATATTGACAAACAAAACCCACAAAAAACAAGGGGGGACAATGTGGACTTGATTATATCCATCAAGAATTAATAGATGGTGAAAAGTGGGTGTTATCTACCAGAATGTGGCCAAAACAAACGTAGGTTTGGTTAAAAAAATAAAATAAAAACTGTATAAAAAGACCATTAGGCTATTGGGTAACTATCCAATAGCCCGTGTGGCCTAGAAGTCACACCAGTGTAAGAAAATGGCATTTTAGAAGAACATGGTTTTTAGTTTTTGCTAATAAAAAAATAAATCTAAGACTCAATCAATGACACTCATTCACACCAAGACAAAAAACACATGCACAGAGAATGGAATATGTCTTCAGCGTTATTTTAATTAGTAAAATATAAAAACCAATATCTATAAAAATATATAAAAACGACAAATCTAATCAGAAGCCAAAAATGTGCATTAGCACATCAGCACAATTTATAAAAGACTAAATATGATGTTCGCAATTTTTTGTGCTTACCAGAAACAGGCTGTTCCTGTGAGAGCCCCATAAAATCCTTTTCACTAATTTTCTAGACTAGCGTACAGTACAGTCCCTTTCACAATGTATCTAGGAACTCTTTCCACACAACTGTCACATTTTCAGGACGAGTAAACTAAACAACTTGCCCAACAACAGGTGGCCCCCCAGCAGACCAAATATAGGTCACTGGTGTCCCATCCCCCCAACATAATGTCCCCATGTGTCCAGGAACCATCAAGGCAATGCATTAACTTAGTCTTGAAGCAACTTGTATATTTGATTAAATGACTAGAATCAAATACTATATATTTCCCACAAAACAGTGATCAAACCTACTTGCTATTTCTCAATGTCCATTATGATTAAACACATTCAGACACATCAGAAATGAATCTCTTTATAACAGATACTTGTTTAGATGACATAAATCAACTCCTGGTGCCGTTTTCACAGTCTTTCACATTTTAGAAGCTCATACATGCACATATAAGCATGTTAAGCCCAGCACAGAACAGTTTTTCAGTAAATTCTGTTAAAACATATATATGATCATAAAAGTCTGTTTTTCTTTTGTCGTTGTTTGTTTTGATTTTATCTTTTTTGATTTTATCTTCGTCAAGTAAAATAGGATCTTTTTTTATCTGGGTAAAGTACGAACACACTAAAGCGTACTTTCAAAACAGAGAATTTGTCATATTTTAGAACAATTTGTGCCGTTTTGTTTTTGTTTGATTTATTTATAGATACTATTCCCATCCAATGTATCAGCAACTTTAAGTGAATATCAAAAATTAAATGGGCTTAAGAGCCCCAATAACAACTTAGTTTTCAAATTCTCCTCGCTGCTGAACTTGCAACCTTCATATTATAGGTGCAGTATGTAAGTTTGACACCCAATGGTTGAACCAGGTATTGCATTCCTGGATCAAAAAAAAGTTTTTTTTTTTCTTCTAATTTTTGTTCTAACCAACACCTCAAATTGATATATTACAAACAGCCTATATTTCTTGCAGCTAAACAACAGAAAACTGACATTGATCACTTCAGGTATACCTCATGTGCTTTAATCAGTGTTAAATGTTAATAATGTGAGTTTGAAAGCCATTTTACATTTATTGCCATACTACTGAAAGCAGCAGCAGCAGATAGATTACCTCAGATCTTGAAACTAAAATAAACCGTTTGAAATGGAACTGTCACGTAGCGTGTTGTTAGGACACAGGATTACAACGTAACTTGCTCACCTAATGTTTACGTTTGTAATATTTATATTATTTGCTAATTGATAACCTCATGTGGAACTCTGAATCTGCATCTCATTTCGGAGTCTGCTACTGTCCACCAGAGATCACATTTCGGTCACAGGCGCATGGGAGTGAGAGCCTTTCTGTATGAATGAATGAATGAATGAATGAAATAAAATATGCTGCTTTCAAACAAGGTAACCTGGGGTGCTGAAATTTAATTGGCTAAACTGGCATACGGCAGGTTAAAAGAACCAAAACAAAGACATTTTCAAAGCAGACTATCTGATTGCAGCATTGTTTTTCAGATAAACAAGAATGTTCACTAAGCATGTTTCTTAAATATTTATGCTTTGTAAAAGTAAAAAAACTTACATGCAGCACCTTTAAGAGTATCCATAAGAACACTGCAAAAATCAACTGAAATATGTGAAAGAGCTGCTTGTTTAGGGAGCGTTTAACTAGAATATAATTGTTAGAAGAATTCTATACTTACCCTTGGGTGTATTTCCCAGCAGACTAACATCTATTTCTTTATTGGCTCCGTCACCTTTCTCCTCAAACGAGAACTCTTTCTGAAAACTGCACAGGGAGAAACCAGCTTTGAATTTCAATATATTTTGCATATAAATGTTTATACCAGAAACAAGAGGCCGCTGAACTGAGTGCTTTTGTTGAAACAGCACCTGAAAAACAATCTCAATCTTGGCAGATCTCACAGAATTTCTTCCATAAATGTGAAATTCAATATATTCACTTGAAATGTTATTTTCCACAATATAAAAAGTAAAAAAAAATGTTTTTTTTTTAAATCTCATAACAAGATCAAGTAATATTTTCCTGACAACAAATAAGGTCACCACAAAGGACAAACAAAATTAATTTGAAGAATATATATATTTATATAAACACAAAAACACTTTAAATAAACATGAAAACATATATTTTTAAATGCATAACTACATCATTAGAAGGTACAGTATGTATCCTTACACAAGTTATTTAAAGGGTCATGACACGAACGTTCATATTTGAACAGATCTTTTTGACAACACTTGTCCTTATAACACCATTCCATTTTGCTCCTTTGTTAGTGTTTGATTTATTATATTGTTATTTTGAATAAAAATGCAAGCTACAAGAATAAATGTAAATACAGAAGCAAACGAGAAACTTTTATAAAGATAAACATTCAACTGTACTAAATCTGACAGCAGTTACACTGCAAATGCAAACAATTTAAGTATGCTTTGTGAATGACGGATTTACATGAACAATGCTGCCAAAACAATCACTCGTGTGTAATAGTGAGGGGGCGTTGATGCAGTTTGCTATGCAGTGGCAATAACCAATCAATAAAGTGGCCATTTATTAACAAGTTTTAACCATTTAATAGGCATTGCAACCGTTATCAAAAAAAGCAATTGCAGCATTATGGATGTGATTTTAGCAGGAAAAAAAACAGAGAATTTATACGTTAACAGTACTGAAACATCTGTTCATATTTTACTAAACTAACCACAGAGTTAAGAGAATAGAAAAATATCAATATAAAAGTATGTTGTTTTTTTTGTTTTGTTTTTTTAAATGAGGGTAATACACATGCATTATGGCTATGACCAAAAAAGTATGCGATTTTACAGTATACAACATGCGTTGTACTAGAAATTCTGTGAATTAAACTGCACAGCTCAAAAACAAATAACATTAGTTAAAAAGGATAAGAATTGGATCTCTATAAAACAAAATATATATACATTTTATTTCTCATTTTTGCATTTATGAGGAAAAATAAATAAATAAATCATTATGGAGGTGACATTTCTCCACTACAGATGTGGCAGAACTTGTGTGACTTTGGTAAATCAAATAAAATTGTTCAAAAAAACACTAACAGACATTTGTGTATTTTTTAACAGTTACATTTTTTTTTTACATGGCAAGGTTGACATTTGCATTGAATTGCTGAAAACAAAAAAAACTAGAGGTTTCAGGAACAATTTAACAAAAACAATTGGTCAATTTATTTTTCTGTTGTTGCAGATCTTTTCCACGGAACTTATAAAATCAATCAAAACAAAAGTTACATAAACGATACTACATTATTACATAAAAATGAGGATCTTACCTAAGAGCTCTCCGTTGTTTGGTATTGCCAACTTTAGGGACTGTTTCTCTGGTGAAACCTGTGCACACAAAAGAAAAAATAACATTCAGACCACAAATACTCCTGCTGGTGACAGAAGTGATCAGCAAAAGACGTTTCAAAGGTCCCACGTGAAGGCCAGGAATGAAAACAATAGTATCCATTTCATGGATGTCAACATGGTGCTGTGTCCACAGTTGAACTGACTTGCTTCTTTATGCACACATCAGTACATCTATATGCACACAGAGTCTAACGTCCAGCCCCATGTGCTGAATGCTGCATTCAGTGGTTTTGTTAGTCAAAGTGTCCAGTATGTAATGCATGAAGTCATCTGTATGTTATCTGAAACATTACTTTATGCACAAAAAGCTTTCTGCAAGCACTTATATTGCTTAAAGAGCAAGTTACTTATATACTTCAAGAGCAAGAACTTAAAAAAATTAATTAAATCTATATATATAATTTATATATAATAAATTATTTTATTTTTTCATTTGTCTTATGTTTTAACAAACTATGAGGCTTAAGTATGTCTTTTTACTGGGTAAATTGTGTAAAGTAATCTAGGGCAAACATGGGGCGTCACGGTGGCATAAGTGGGTAGCATGATCACCTGACAGCAAGAAGGTCATTGTTTCGAGCCTCAGCTGGGTCAGTTGGCATTTCTGTGTGGAGTTTGCATGTTCTCCCCGCGTTCGCGTCGATTTCCTCCAGGTGCTCTGGTTTCCCCCACAAGTCCAAAGACATGTGCTTATAGGTAAATTGGGTAAGCTAAATTGCCCGTAGTGTATGTGTGTGAATGAGAGTGTATGGATGTTTCCCAGTGATGGGTTGCAGCTGGAAGGGCATCCGCTGCATAAAACATATGCTGGATAAGTTGGCGGTTCACTCCGCTGTGGCAACCCCAGATTAATAAAGGGACTAAGCTGAAAAGAAAATGATTGAATGAATGAATGAAACATCTCAAGAAATAATAGATTTAATAAATAAATAAAAATAATAAATAAATATATAATTTTATATTATTTAATTACATGAAATTTAAATATTATATATATATATATTATTAATTTGTAACAATGTCAACAGACATTTCTTTAAAAAAGAAATTAATTAATTCACTTTGATTTATTTATGAATTCACTTTATTCAAGAGCAAAAATTTGTTAAAGGGGGGTCCACAGTGTATTTTTAAGGCTTGGTTGTGTTTATAAGATGCAAAAGCAATGTGTGCCCATGCTTCACTTGTGGAAAATCACGTTATTTTTTATATATCTTTTTTTTTTTTATATATATATATATATATACACATCTACTCAGCTAATATAAAAACGAATGTCATATTTCCTAGTTCCTCTGAAAGGCCCGCCCTCAAGAGGCTCTGATTGGTCTGCTAACATAATGTGCTGTGATAAGCGGATTGGCTCCACGTCACTCCCCTAGAGGCGCGCGCTTTTGCACTGTGTAAACAGTCCAGTCAGAGCAGCTATTAGCAGCACTAGCTGCCTGAATCAGACACAAATGAAGAGCACACAGCACACGCCTGCTCTCTAAAATGAAATCTGACAAGTGTCTTTCACATATATTCGGAATAAGCATGTGCAAGTAAGATAAAACGTTTACATATCTTTAGTGAGTTGGTTATTTGAGACGTAGAACGCACGGAAAGCAGCCACACAGAGAGGCACGCATAGAGAGACACTGCACGCGCTGCTGAAGATTGTGGCTGTTTACAGCGGTTTGACTGATAAATATGAATTTGTAGCTAAATTGTTAGCAGTCCCAAACAGCATTTCCTGTTGTTTACATCCTTGGTTATGTCCTTGCTACAACATATAGTTAACGCTAGAAACTGTGCCTGTAGTTGATCAGTTTTAACAAATAAAAATACTTACAGGTTGAGGCTCAATCTACAGCTTCGGCGATTGGAGGAGTTTTAGCCGAATCCAGCAATGAACTGGGAGAAATTCTGCAAGTTCTCCTTTGTCAAATGCTAGCACTATACCTTTTTTTAAATATAATTCTCTGGAACATAATCAAAATTAAACTGTAAGCACTTCTCTCTTTGTGTTGTGTCCTTTGGAAGCCCAAATACAGCAACAGAACAAGTTCTATGGAAATAGCAGCATTTGGATGGTATTTTAGCTTTCACTGGTTTAACATTACAGCACCTCTGGCCATGCCCCTTCGCTGCGCAGGGTGTGTGCACGAGGTAAATGCACGTAACCGGAAGCCCTTGTGATCTCACTAGCCCGAATGTATTTTTTTGTAGTCCCCCAATTCCGTTTGCTGTAGGCTATTGCTAAGCTAACTCTGTAAAAGCCAATGTCTACCTTTGCATTAAACTTTGAGCTTATTACATTCAGAGATGTTGTTTATGTTCACACAGCTACATTACAGATCAACTAAAGTTTAAAATATGATATAGTAATGGACCACCCCTTTAAGGACACTACTAAATTCTGTACTACACTAGACAGAACAACAACACCCGGACTCTGTTTTTATCATTCTCTGTGACTTTAACCATGCTAAACTCACACATGAGCTGCCTAAATTTAAACAGCATATTACATGCCCCACCAGAGACAATAATATTTTGAACCATTGCTACACAACAATAAAGGATGCATATCGCTCTGTCGCCAAAGCAGCTCTAGGACTCTGACCACTGCCTGGTTCATCTTCTACCAACTTGCAGGCAAAAACGTAAAACTACTAAGCCAGTATTAGGTACTGTTAAGAGATGGACCAATGACACAGAGCAGGACTTACAAGCCTGTTTTGAATGCACTAAATGGAGTGTTTTTGAAGCTGCTGCCACCGACCTGGACGAGCTCACAAAGACTGTAACATCATACATCAGTTTCTGTGAGGAGTTATGCATCCCTACCAGGACTTATTTATCATTTAACAATGATAAACTATGGTTCACACCAAAACTTAGACAGCTTCGTCAGGCCAAAGAGGATGCCTACAGGAGTGGGGACAGGGTCCTCTACAATCAGGCCAGGAACACACTGACAAAGGAGATTGGTGTGGCTAAGAAGAGCTATTCCAAAAAGCTGGAAAACATTTTTTTCTGCCAACGACCCTGCATGAGTGTGGAAAAGCCTGAAAGACATCACTAACTACAAGACACCATCCTCCAGCATTGATGACAATAAACATCTTGCAAACGAGCTAAATATGTTCTATTGTAGATTTGAGACCGCCGTCCAGACACCCCACACCCGCCGTGACCATCTCTCTACACAGCCATCAACACCTCCAGCCATCCCCCTCTCCCCCCCTGCACTTCAGATCAGTGAGGATAATGTGCGTCAGATCTTCAGGAAACAGAAGAGAGGGAAAGCACCAGGCCCAGACGGTGTCTCACCAGCCTGTCTGAGAACCTGCGCTGACCAGCTGGCCTACATTTTCTCAAAGTTCCATCCTGCTTTAAGCGTTCTACGATCATCCCAATCCCGAAGAAACCAAAAATCACAGGACTCAATGACTACAGACCTGTTGCCTTAACATCTGTGGCAATGAAGTCATTTGAAAGACTGGTGCTAGCATATCTGAAGGACATCACTGGACCTTTGCTGGACCCTCTGCAGTTTGCCTATAGAGCAAACCGGTCTGTGGATGATGCAGTCAACATGGGACTGCATTATAGCCTACAACATCTAGACAAACCAGGGAACTACGCAAGGATTCTGTTTGTGGACTTCAGTTCTGCCTTCAACACCATTGTCCCATCATTGCTCGAGTACAAACTGACCCAGCTCTCTGTTCCTAGCTCTGTCTGTCAATGGATCACCAGCTTTCTGACAGATAGACAACAGCTAGTCAGAATGGGCAAAATCACATCCGACAGCCGCACCATTAGCACCGGCGCCCCCAGGGATGTGTCCTCTCCCCACTACTCTTCTCCCTATACACCAACGACTGCACTGCAAAAGACCCCTCCATCAAGCTCCTGAAGTTTGCGGATGACACTACTGTTATCGGCCTCATCCGGAACGGTGACGAGTCTGCATACAGACAGGAGGTGGAGCGGCTGGCTTTATGGTGCAGATGCAATAACCTTGAGCTGAACACACTCAAAACGGTGGAGATGATAGTGGACTTTAGGAGAAACCCCCTACACTCCCCCCACTCACCATTATGAACAGCACTGTGGCTGCAGTAGAGTCATTCAGGTTCCTGGGCACCACCATCTCTCAGGATCTGAAGTGGGACATTCACATAGACTCTATTGTGAAGAAAGCCCAGCAGAGACTGTACTTCCTTCGTCAGCTGAGGAAGTTCAACCTGCCTCAGGAGCTGCTCGTACAGTTCTACTCAGCTGTTATCCAATCCATCCTCTGCACTTCAATCACCGTCTGGTTCAGCTCAGCTGCCAAAACCGACCTCTGCAGACTACAACAAATAGTCCGGACAGCTGAACGAATCACTGGCACTACCCTTCCTACACTTCAAGAACTGTACTCTTCCAGAGTGAGTAAAAGGGCTTACAAAATCACTCTGGACCCTTCACACCCAGCCCAGTTGCTGTTTGAACTGTTACCGTCTGGTCGGCGCTACAGAGCACCAAGCACAAAAACAGCCAGACACAGGAAAAGTTTCTTTCCTCAGGCCATCTAACTCATGAACAGTTAAATATTCCCCTACTGTGCAATAAACGTGCAATACTTTCTCATACGCACTTGTACACAGCACCTTATAACAATTTACAATGCAATACTTTTTCTACGCAGTTGTACACAGCACCTTATAACTTGTATATTTATAACAAATCTGTACATACAATTCAACATCCAGAGCTTTTGACTGATTGCATCTCTGTTTAACGTTTGTTGTCTTTTTCATAATTATTTCGTGTTGTCACTTGTCACTTTATGTACACTGGAAGCTTCTGTAGCCAAAACAAATTGCTTGTGTGTGTAAGCACACTTGGCAATAAAACTGATTCTGATTCTGATATTACTGTAAGCATTATTTTGATATTTATAATATTAAGCCAAATAAATAAAAAAAGTAATAATGATAGTATTAAAGTAAAATCAGTGTAAAACATGTTATGCTTAACTTTGTATTATTACTGGTTTATAAATTAATGAAGTAATGTCAAACATTTTTTGTATTATTGTTATTATTATTATTATTGTACTTTAATTATCAACAATAAACAACACTCTCTGTAAAAAAATTAAATTAAAAAAAAGGACAAATTAATAAATTCACTATTATGGGGTCAATTTAAAATAAGTGCTGTTACTCCAGTCGGTTGAGTAATGCAATGAAATGACTAATACTGGTGTTGTTGTCCAGGTGTGGCATTAATTCTATGAGAAACACATGGAGATCTGATATCTGAGCCTCAGAGGATTGGAAGAGCAGAACATGTGTTTCCACTTTACCCACAGATCAATAGCCTGACCACACATTCACCCACACAGACCAAACACCCTGTTTCACATCCTAAAAACCAATATTCACACACGTTAAAGCACAACAAGGGCTACAGTTAGATGTCTCTCTTTACAAACACTATCCAAGAAGAGAAAGTGAATGAAAGAGCCAACCGATGGACCTTGTTTTGGTACGGAGTGAGTTTTCACAGCTGGGACGAGTATCTGCTAAAAACATTCCTCACTGCCTAAAAATCTCCTCTCACTTCGGAGTCACAGGGCAGGGGACGAAGCAACATCAACGCCAGTGGGATGGAAAGAAAGTACAGGATTGTTTTGGAAGGAAAGGAAGAAGTAGGGTTATATGAAATCGTTTATTTATTTTTTTTCCCTCAAATTCCATTTAAATCTTTTCCTAAATTCAGTTTATTCAGTCTCAATATTTTAGGATTTTTGTGCATCTTAAGGGCATTTCTCTTACTTGGAATTGTTTAAAAAAAAAATCACTAAAATCACTCTGTCATCCTAATCCCCAGATGAACTGAATCCTGGGCATCTACAGTATAATCACGTTTCACACTACTCATAGTATACCTAGGTTTAACAAATTATCCTAAAACAAATGTTTCACACTGTGTATTTATAAACCTGGGTTAGTGTTCTAATTTGCATATTTGCAACAATTAGACAAACCGCAGACAACCATCCCTTGACATTTCTCACTTTAAGTTTTTACACTTATGTTACTTCTGTCTGATGTGACGTAAAGCTTGCTGCACAATTTCTGATTGGCTGTCTCGGTTTCCAAGTGCATAGCAGAAACGAGCAAAAACTGCACCCCTGAAGGTTATCACTGCAAAAGCATGGTTAACACCACAAATGCTGTGCTAATCCTGCTACATAACCACGGGTAATATGCGGTGCTAACACCGCTTTCAAATAATGTGTAAAATATGCCTTTACCTGGTGTTTAGAATGATTGTAACCCAGGGTTAACCGCAGTTTAAAAAGTATTTTAGTGTATCTTAATTGAAACCAAACATATTCAGCTTGACAACATATCAAAAAGAATTTCAGGAACCCTAGAAAATATTATTATTTGTTTTTTTACTTTTTCAGAGCTTTAAAAAAATAGTAAATTCACATCACAACAGAAATCCCTGTTTTATCATTATCACATGAGGACATATTCATTTACCATATGTTACCAATGCTTTATTACGGCATCTGCAATAATTCACCTACAAAGCTGTTGTCATTCAGGCAAACAGTGATTAATGAAGTCAGCTTTAAAAACAAACAAATGGCTGACACGTTTTTCAATGGCCTTGCAGTAAATTAACACTAGACTGCAAAACAAAATTAAATTTAATGACAATGGTTCCCAGAAGCAGGAACAAAACACACAAAACCATCACGCAAACTGACAGTTAATAATGCAGATAAACTAGACCGATTGCTAAAATGATCATTATGTGCATTCATTGCATGGTATTGTTGAGAGCATCCACCGTTAACAGACATGTGTGGAAATCCTGAACACCTTGGCTCTGTGCCCTCTTAAGTACAGATGCTAATCAGACACAGTCAAGTGTGGCATTTAAAACTCTTCAGATGGCACGCATGTTATTCCACAGGCCTGTGACACACCAATATACCTCTGAGATCTACAGCACACATCATATTAAAGTTGATCGCACAGCTCTGGAACTTCAGGATAATTTCATGTTCCTACAAATCCCACACCTATTTTTCAGCACGGTCAAAGAGAAATTATTTGGAGACTGAGTACACGTATGACTGTTCAGTGACTGATATCTGACATTAGTTAGTGTAGAAGCAAAAGATACTGTTGAAGCAAGTCACAGCCTGTTCTATGATGAGATCATAACCCCATCTCACTTCTAACGACTGTCACTGTTTATGAAGAAACATTTAGAACACACAAATCACAATCCAACACTGTAAAAAATTACATGACAAAAAGTCATGACAACAAATGTTTTTGTTACTTTAAATTATTTTAATAAGTTAATCAAGTTTAACTGCATTTTTTAAAAAGTTTTACAAAGTTTAACAATATATGTATAGTCAGTTTGATTGTTTGTAACTTGAGATGACTAGAAATTTGATTCAATTAATTAGATTCAACAAAAATATTTAAGGCAGCAACATTTTATTTATAGTAAAGTAAAACAATTCAATATAATTATTAGATATATTTTACATGCTTAAATGCTGGGTTGTTTTAACCTAAACTTTGGTAAAATATGGACAAACTCAAGTGCTGGAATAAATAAATCTTTACATTTAATTCTTAATCAAACATAAACCGAACTTCAACAGTTGTGTTTTCTGAATTACTGTATGGATAAACCGTTTTAAGATCCAATAAATAAATATAAAATAATTTAAAAAAAAAAATTTTTTTATAGGAATTAATTTTAAACATTTATTATGTTACATGCTAATTTAGATCAATTTCACTTTGGTTAGTACAAAGTAACAAAAACTGCATTTATTTAATCAAAAACACATTAAAAGGGGTTAAAATATATTTGTTATTTAAAACAACTGATTTCTATTTTGAAGTTTTTTTTTTTTAAATCACATGTTTAATACTCACACGATTCAGAAATCATTGTAATATACTGATCTAGTGTCTATGAGCCATGTTTTGTTTTAAATGTTGAATGTAGTTGTTAATGGTTTAGGATAAAAAGTTCAAAGACATGTAATTTGTAACATTATACAGTTCATGTTTTAATGTAAGAAATCAACTGAATGAATCCCTGCTGAAAAAAAGAAAAACTATTAAAGGAACAGCTCACCCCAAAATGAAAACTCACCATTTACTGTACTTCAAAATAAGACAAAATATACAAAACACAAAATAAGATATTCTGAAAAAAAGCAGCCATTGACTTCCACAGTAAGAACAAAAAATATTATGCAAGTCAATTCCATCATTCTTCAGAATATCTTACTTTGCGTTCAGCAGAAGAAATAAAGTCGAACAAGTTTGGAACAAGAATGGCTAAATTTTTGGGTAAACTATCCCTTTAACAAAGACAACAGGATACACTAAAAAGGATTTAAAGGATAAACATTTTGAGCTGAAATGTATTAGTACAATAAATTTATTTATTAATAACAACCAAATAAGTAAGCATAGTGATTTATTACTAAATCACCTGCTAGTGATTGAATCAGAATGCACTTGTTACTGGATAAAGCTTGTTAAATAGGAAAATGCAGGGCAAAAATGTGGCAGTCAGGTGTTAGCGTAGCGCTTGTCTCAGCTAATAAAGGATTAGTCTTCAAGAGCAATAGGATTAGCCAGTGTGGGCACAGGAAGTATGCCATCATACTGTATGCCATCCTTTAAATCACAGTATTAAAGGTAGTTTTAATACCAGCTCAACTTCTTCAGTTCAGAAATCTTCAGTTCCCTTCAAAATGCATGATACAACTGTCATTTACTAAAGCACAAACAAAGGGGAAGATCTTAAGGGTATTAAATAAGACAGCTGGTGTCTGCACTCCATGAAAGGGCGAATTAGGTGACGGGCAAACTCTAAAATCCATTCATACAATTACGCATTAACCCCATTTACATTCAAACTAACTACTATATGGTGTGGTACTTTTATTTTTAAATATTTGAATACAAAAAAACACCAAAATTCACTTTTACACATAAAATATGGACACAAACACCTGCTACAAACGCACCATTTAACTAAAAACACACAGGATAAATGAAAAAGCATGTGCTATTGCGCAAGTGCACAGACCAAAACAAAACCATTAAAAGGCAACTCTCTTAAACTGCTTAACACATTCCACTATAGAGTTTAAACTATTTCAAGCTTTTGTATCTAAACCACAGTTTGCAAAAACAAATAAATAAATAAATGCATCAACACAAGTTCTCCTTTACAGCCCCAAATGCTTCTTTCCTAGAAGATTGTAGTACTATTTAAATCCAAACAGCATTAACAGAGATGTGGTGGGCCCATCCTGCCCCGTCCCACCCTGAACTGCCATTTACTCACCTTGGCACAACTTGACATGGTTGATATAGTTGGAGATCCAAGGGTTCCGATACATTTTGACACAATGAAATGAGGGGTGGATGATAGATAAGAAAGCAAAGTGACCAGAAAGAAGGGAGGGAGGGGGGTGTCAAGGACCAAAACGAGGAGGAAAATAAGAGAGAGAGAGAGAGAGAGAGAGAGAGAGAGAGACAGGACTGCAGAAAGGCAGCAGAGTCTGAAACTGCAAGGTGATGCAGAGTTAGCTGCAGCAGTCCTGGGACAGAAAGAGAAGGGAGGTGGAGAAAAGAGAGGGAGAGAGAGTGCTGCAAAAGGAGGAGGAGAACAGTATCTCTCCAACACTATGACAGTGTGCAAACGGAGAGACTCTGCATGGCTACTGCTACATGCTAGCAAGGTAACAACAGTGCTAATGCTGCTCGCTGCTAATCTGATTAACAAAACTGAGACCGGGGGATGAGGGAAGATTGAGAGAAAGACATACTGTAAAGAAAGGGAAGGACAACGCCGCATTATTCAGACAGTAGCGGTTGTGTGCGCTTAGCAGCTGCATACAGTGAATGTGTGTTTAGCTTTTGGGACAGCTGAAGGGGTGAGAAAGTAAGTGAAGTTGCTCAAAGGAACAAGAAATTCCACTCATCTCTGAGCGGTGACATATGTGTGGTACTGAGAGCAAGAGAAAGAGTGGAAAAGCAAGATCTCTGCCGTGAGGAGCGAGACTTGCCAAGTCATATTGTTGTGCTAAGTGCTCAAAGGAGGGACTAAATAACAGACGGTGTGTCAGTAGTAGAAAAATCACTTGACTTATGGACTTGACGAGTCTTTCCCAGGCTGTTTTCATAATATTAACAGATGTGCTAAATAGGTTTAGATTTTCTCTTTTTAACTGTCCTGGCCTCTGTAATGTAGAAAAAAAACTGCATCGCTTGAATTTCTTCTCAGGTTTACTGACGAGTTTCAAAGACTCAGACTGAGCACACCTGTTAGCCTGGGGTTCAAATGGGATAAAATATCCATATCAGCAGCCAATCTCAAAAGTTCTCATGTAATATATAGTCACCCCATTTGAGAGGATGACATTGACTGCTGATGTGTCAAGAATGTAAGGAAAATATGATGTAAAAAGCATCAAAAGTTAAGTCAAAACAAAAAAATGGATTGTAACTCAAGTTAGAACATTATTAGTTTCAAATGACAGCATGCTTTTTATTTGGATACATTTTAGAACAATTTATTCCTGTTAAGCCAAAGATGAATTTCCAGCATTACTCCAATCTTCAAAGCCACAAGATCCTTAAAACTTAATTTTATATCAATTGAAAAAAATAAAATAATTTAATGTTGATAGCAACTGCTTAATATTTTTGTGGAAAACATGATAGATCTTTTTCAAGCCCAAAAGAACAGCATTATTTCATTTTATTTAAAATGCCTAATAATTCATTAAACGGAAAATGGTATTTATTTTACAAACTGCAAATAATACATGCAATCCTGAAAAAGTATGCATCTAGGATGCATTTATTCTGCTTAACTCAGAAATTCAGGGTCAGTTCAGTTCATTGTGAAATTCATCAATTTTAATTCAGCTGTAGTAAGGTTTTTATTTTTAAGAAGCAGCAATCTTATTCAGTCAGAAAAACAGAAGATTATGACCATACAATTAAGAAAATATACGAAAACAACTGTGTTCAGTTCCCTAAACCAGGGAAGATGACCATATATTCTGCTTTTGCTGCTGGAATGCTGGTTAATATAAATGGACAATGAGGGGAATATGGTGTACTGAACACATAGAAGAAGGACACATGCAGGCAGTGTGAAGACAACACGACATTAGGGAATGAAAAACAAGCTATTGTGCAATGAAGGGAGACTAGACGGCAAAACAGAAAAGTAAACCATGGTAGCTGCAGGGCATTTAAGCACTTGCATATATGCAGAATGGCATTTGCCCTGCACTATTTCTAGCTCATTATCCTGACTGCAATGTTTCCACTGCAATACTTATCATTCTCATTCCCACACACACACACACACACACACACACACACACGCACGCACGCACGCACACATCCTAACCCTATCCCACACTTAGAGAATAGTTCACCCAAAAATATTAATTACTCCCCCTGGAGTTTCTTTTTTTCCTGTTGAACGCAAATGAAGATATTATGAAGAATGTTGGAAACCAACAGAAACTGATTTATAGAATTTTTTTTCCCACTATTGAAGACAATGGTTACTCTTTTCTAACATTCATCAAAATATCTTTTTTTTGTTCAAGTGAAAAACAAACTCAAGGGTTTAGAAGCAAATTAAAGGTTATTAAATGCGGAGTAAATTGAAATTTTGGGACTGCAAGCCTGAAACTGTGGGGCTTTTTACACAATGTTTCAGCAAAAAGAGGAAACTTTTTATACTTGTTTGTTTACATGACAACATCGTTTTTGGGACAAAAAATGTGTACTTTAAGTATGAATTTTTTGAAAACACGGCATTTGACATGTCTGTGTAAACAGTGATGTCATGCACGTGTTTAGGGGCTTGCAGATTAAAGGCAAGCGTAAACAAATATACACAACAATGAGAGATTACATGGCAGCGTTGTTGCTAAACTGTTTCCTAATGCCTCATCAGCAAAGTGTGGATTTACTTCACAACCAAAAGTGAAGACACATCTTACACACAGCAAATTATACACACATGAGTTCCAAGCTACCTCTATTACAGGTACTGTTTACTAACAAGGTGACAACGACTAATACTGACCTATACATAACAGCATTTTTAAAAATTTTGTTAAAAAAAAAAATAAATAAATTTTTTGCGCAGATGTGTGTGAATGTGGATTTATTTGAAAACACTGTTGTGCTAAATTTGAAACTTTTTTTTTTTTTTTAAATGCACGGCAAAAAATTTTTCAGTTTTTGGCTACACCGTTGTCATGTACATGTAGCCTAAAACCCTTAAAAAAACAATGATGTGTTAGCGATTGTCTCAAGTGGCCATAGACACCAGCTGCTGTTGTTCTAGACACAATTATAGAGTCAATTGAAGATACAGAGCATCAGTATCTGATGGAGATCATGGCCACACACCATAATAAGAAAAATCAAAGACATTCCAGAGGCCGAACTAATATCTAAAATAATCAGCACTTGAGACCCTGCCGGGACCTAACTAAAGGGATGACATCACCGTGTGAGACTTGAGGAGGGCATGTGTGCACTGCCCTGTCATTACACAATGTAATCTACTAGTTCCTCAGAGGCTGGTTTGCTTTCTCGGATGACAAATAGCACAAATATGACATCATCACTTGATCTAAAACACACCATCTAATGACACGGTCTCATGCACATGTGTTCAGTATTTACAGCTCAGACCATTGGGTTAGGTTGAACACCATCTGCACGCTACAGTAGTAAATAAGAATTAAAGTGGTAAATGGTGACAATAAAGTCAAGCAAACAGAAATAAAGAGAAATTATGAGACAAATTAAGCCAGAAGACCATGCAACAAGGCTAAGCTTAAATCCAGAGTTTGAAAATCGCATGTTAGTCTGAGAAATATTTCTTGTGCAGCAGAAAATCCCATATATCAAAACAATAAGAGACTTGGCTACAGTCTGGTCTGTTGAATTTTAGCTTGAGCATCTCATCTATCCAACTGTAATGTCAAAATATAAAGCAGAAATACCTCCGGAATTGGGGACTTTTTAGAAACAAGGATCATCAAGTAAACAATGATCTAAGTGGATATAAAACAGATCATAAACTCAAGCAAATCTGCTTTCAGAAATGAAAACATGTACTGTAGTACAAATCTAATTTGCAGCTATTAATAGAAATATATATGAGATGATATAACAACGCATGTTCAGCTTGGCCCTGATTTACTCAAATATTAATTTTCAGAAGTTCTTATGCCAGAAGAACAAAACCTGCCAATGACGTTTAAGCTATCCTGACACATTGTTTTCTAATATAGCTAGATCATTTTTCTTCTTAATGAAAGCCATCTGAAATATTCTTAATAAATGTCAATTTAAGGTCCTGCCTTTTCTTGCGCTGGATTGTACAAAGAAATCTGCCTCTTTCTTTGCAGTGTGAAAGTTAAAAATAAACAGTTTTTCAAATTTTTAATTTTGGCAACCATAAATTGTACAATTTTTTTTTTTTTGTGATTAGAGTCAAGTTTCCAGCAGTGCCGTCTCTCAGAAATATGAATAAAAAAAAAGAAATTCCTGCTCCATTCAGAGTTTAAGTAGAATAACTTTACCAGTCTGCAGATCCAGAGGAGCTTATTTGATGGAAGCCTTTTCAGATTGCTGTAATGAGCAAAAAGGAGTAATGCTAAAGTTAACGTTGAAGGTCTACATTCAGTGCAGCGGGTATAGAATAGATTAAGGTCTGATCTTCAGGCACATCATGATTCCATTTATATTAATGCTAGGGAACCTGAATCATTAAGTGGAATGTGAATAATATCCAAAGCCGCACTATAAATCAATGCTTCACGTCTCTCCTTTAATCATTGGTGATGAGGCCAGACCTTTTAGAGTGAACTATGGTAAAATAGGGAGGACATCAATGTCAACACTCAAAGTACATAAGATGTAGAATACAGATGCAACTTTTGACAGTTTAAAGGTCCTATAAAAATAAAATAAAAGTTGTTGTTTTTTATTTTAAGTGTTAGTATCAGTATTGTTAGTTAGTATCTATAAGTGTGCTCCAAAACAGTGACAAATATAAAACCAATATAAACATGTAAGGCTTGTAGTTTGTCACTTATGCCTAAATGGATCAACGTTTTTTTTTCACGTCACCTCATACTTCAGTTTCTCATCAAATCATGATCAATCAAATGCTCTCTAGTATCTGACATGCCCCGCCCCCTTCAAGACAGTTCCCATTTGCTTTCACTGCCAGAGCAGTGATAAAGCAAAACGCTATTGGCTGTTTTATAAAAAGGGGAGAAGCTACATGGTCACATCCTGTTTCAGTTGAGATTATGTCACACATAGAATCAAAATGCAAATTTCAAAGCACTTCATGGGACCTATAAAAACACTATTATTGTTTTTGAATGAAAAGGTTGAAAAAAACAACACGTTATATTTTAAACTAAAAGGAAAAACTAGCATTAAAAAAGCATTATTGTTTCATGTTGTTGTATATGACTTTTCAGTGTTGTTGCTATTTGTATGTTGTTGTTTTTTTGTACAATGGTTATTAAGAAACTGATATGATTGTATGTTGTATATTGCATATTTAATATAGGTTTAACAATAACTAACAATATCAAGTAACAGATTACACACACACTTGGCTTTTGAGGCACATTTTGGTTGTTAGTTTCATGTATTCATTATTATTAATATATTAATAATTCATTAATAATAGAATAATACATATTTATTACCCAGAGACGGTGTTATTATTTAGAGCATTTTTAATTGTCTTTTCTAATTAAAAAGTTTCTCCCCTAAATATTCTCACTGACCTCAAACTTTGAACTATGGTGTACAAATAGAATTAGTTTAAATACAACAATTGCTCCATGTTAAACACTACATATATACACATTTAAACTTGTGTATGTTTTGTGTAAACTGGCTTTAAATGCCATGACTAAAATGGTTGGCTTCTTTAGAAGGTGAATTGTCACTGGTGCCCCAGATCGGTGAAGGTTATGCACACATGCATACACGCAACTTCCTATTGCTTACAACGTAAAGGTGCAGCCACATTGTCAACAAAACCCAGCCAGTCAAACAAGAGAAAGAAACAAGCTGTGACCTAGAGTCAGCCACTCACAAAACACATTTCCTTTTTAGGCTGGAGATGTGTGTGTGTGTGTGTGTGTGTGTGTGTGTGTGTGTGTGTGTGTGT
>CAIGQW010052810.1:8138502-8165756 GCA_903798125.1 Danio choprae
GTGTGTGTGTGTGTGTGTGTGTGTGTGTGTGTGTGTGTGTGTGTGTGGTAATTTTAGGTAAATGTGATGTGGAATGAGTGGACAGTTTTCTGACCTTGTCCTGCTGTGTAGTCCTGACCCTAATCAGGTGACCATTAAGTGGTTGAAACCAGACTCCATGAGCGTTTACAGTCACCTCTCAATCTCAGGACTTTGATCACATATCAAGCACTGCAGAAGTCATACTGGTTAAATAGAGCGAAACACAACTATGGGTCATTGGTTTATTTCTCTGTGTTATAGTCTCAGATTTTATTTTGCCATACATCAATTACAGGCAGTAGTGGGGCTGCATAAAGGCCAGGGTGGCACAGGCTCACACAAATATCAGCGGCATTGGCTACACTCATATGTAATTCACATTCATTCTTAACCATTGTACAAAAAAACAACAACAACAAAATACAAATAGCAACAACACTGAAAAGTCATATACAATCTTTTACTTTGATTAAAGATAAATAATCTAAAATTCCTCTAGAAGACACCTTTTTAAACAGATTGATAGATTGTGTTGAATAAGACAATTTTTTTTGTGGGGAAAAAAGTTAAGTCCTGCAGGGCCAAAAGGTTTGAGAATGACACAAATATTAGTTTTCACAAAGTTTGCTGCAAAACTGCTTTTAGATCTTTGTTTCAGTTGTTTCTGTGATGTACTGAAATATAATTACAAGCACTTCATACATTTCAAAGGCTTTTATTGACAATTACATGACATTTATGCAAAGAGTCAGTAATTGCAGCGTTGGCCCTTCTTTTTCAGGACCTCTGCAATTTGACTGGACATGCTCTCAATCAACTTCTGGGCCAAACCCTGACTGATAGCAACCTATTCTTTCATAATCACTTCTTGGAGTTTGTCAGAATTAGTGGGTTTTTGTTTGCCCACCTACCTCTTGAGGATTGACCACAAGTTCTCAATGGGATTAAGTTCTGGGGAGTTTCCAGGCCATGGACCCAAAATTTCAACGTTTTGGTCGCCGAGCCACTTGGATATCACTTTTGCCTTATGGCACGGTGCTCCATCGTGCTGGAAAATGCATTGTTCTTCACCAAACTGCTGTTGGATTGTTGGAAGAAGTTGCTGTTGGAGGATGTTTTGGTACCATTCTTTATTCATGGCTGTGTTTTTGGGCAAAATTGTGAGTGAGCCCACTCCCTTGGATGAGAAGCAACCCCACACATGAATGGTCTCAGGATGCTTTACTGTTGGCATGACACAGGAACGATAGTAGCATTTACCTTTTCTTCTCCGGACAAGCCTTTTTCCAGATGCCCCAAACAATGGGAAAGGGGCTTCATCTGAGAATATGACTTTGCCCCAGTGCTCAGCAGTCCATTCGCCATACTTTTTGCAAAAGATCAATCTGTCCTTGATGGTTTTTTGGAGAGAAGTGGCTTCTTTGCTGCCCTTCTTGATACCAGGTTATCTTCCAAAAGTCTTCGCCTCACTGTGCGTGCAGATGCACTCACACCTGCACTGAACTCTCTTTTCTTGAAGTTCTTGATGATCCTATAAAATGTTGATTAAGGTGCAATCTTAGTAGCCACAATATCCTTGCCTGTAAAGCCATTTTTATGCAATGCAATGATGGCTGCACGCGTTTCTTTGCAGGTCACCATGGTTAACAATGGAAGAACAATGATTTCAAGCATCACCCTCCTTTTAACATGTCAAGTCTGCCATTCTAACCCAATCAGCCTGACATAATGATCTCCAGCCTTGTGCTCGTCAACATTCTCACCTGAAATGATCTCAGCAGGTCCTTTAATGACAGCAATGAAATGCAGTGGAAAGTTTTTTTTTCAGGATTAAGTTAATTTTCATGGCAAAGAAGGACTCTGCAATTCATCTGATCACTTTTCATAACATTCTGGAGTATATGCAAATTGCTATTAAAAAAACTTAAGCAGCAATTTTTCCAATATTTACGTAATTCTCAAAACTTTTGGCCATGACTGTATATAAATAATGAGATTAGGACATCAGTGAGGTGGTTGATCATCCTATAGCTTTAGCAAAGCAGCATATGAATTTACCTAGGCCTAGAGTTCAACACCTGGAAATGACATACCATGAGCCTCAGACACCATTGTTTACTCATTATCATGCAAGTCCCGTGAGTGTAAAATCTTTGTGAAAAACAGGCCAATTGTAACAAACCACCATATCTGACAATCTACAAAGTATCATATGCATTTGATTGAAACCTAGTGAGATTACAAGAATTATATTTCCTATTATTTAAAAATTTATATAAGCTTAATTGGGGACTCTTTATTTAGAAATGGGTTTTAAGGAAGAGTAAAAGAACAATTTTGTGAAGCAGGCAGCCATGCATGATCTCATCTGTTGTCAGTGTCAGAACACAAAATGTGGGTTATACAGGTTATAAATTTATTCTGTGCCACTGAAAAATCAGTTTAAAACTTTTGTTAATTTAATGTGTATATTTTTAAATTTGCCTCGTATGTTTGTAATGAGGCAACAGACACATTTGTAATGAGTATGTAATGTTTAATGCACGCTTATGCACAATGTCATATCGCTTAGTTCTTACTGTGGTTTTTGTGGAGTGAAAGGACACCAATAAATCTCATCTGTTTTATGTGTAGGTTGATATTAATTCCTGCCTCGTGTGTGTGTGTGTGTGTGTGTGTGTGTGTGTGTGTGTGTGTGTGTGTTTGTGTGTGTGTTTGTGCGCGCATCAGGCACTGACATGAGCAGCTTGAGCATCAGAGTAGTGCTCATTAATATTAATAACTCTTACAAACATGGTCAAAATCAACCATATTGTATTAGGACCAATTCCTTGGGTTGAAACGAACTTGTAAAACCATTTTTGGAGAATCTTTGTACTTACCTAAGCCACATACCTTCTATTTAGACATTAGAGAACAATTTAACATACTGTATTAATGCATTCTGTGGCACCTATAATCAAAACACTAAAACACGCAAATTAATCAATTGACCATCAAGACAAGCATATTTTTTTAAATGTTGTTAAAACATCATGTTTTATATCAGCAAAAAACTGTTCTTTCAAATTGCAAAAGTATTTTTAAATATTACTGTTTTAATGATCAAAGAAATGCAGCCTTTGAGCATAAAAAGGCTTTTTTTAAAACAAGTCTTACCAATCCCAAAAGATATCTTTGGCTGTTCAGTGTCTCACGGAATAAACAAGGCAAAAGTGTCATGTTAAAAATAAGTCAACTTTCTAAAAAGCATCTAGGAGTCCCACATTCTCCTTTTGTTTTAATCAATCTCGTTTGAAAAGAAAGCATTCAGATATTTTTAGTGTTTAGCGTTTGACACTCATTTCAGAACTGCTCTGAGATAAACACCGTTGGGACGCATGTGAATTTTGTTATACGATGACAGGAAGGCACAGAAAAATCATCCTTAAGCCAGATAATAAGTCATTGTTAGCCACTTAAGCTTAGCTAAACCTAGACTGAGTATATTTAGCATACGGATGGTTAATTTACAGCTAACACGTAAGCCTGTCGCACTATTAAGGACTACAGACACAAATACTCAACCAATGGAAAATGATATTGCAGTGTGGAAATGGAGTTAAAATATTTACATAGCTTAAAAGCTTATCCTGCAGTACAGAATGTGTTTTCCATGCTAATCACATCTGGCTGCATATGGGTAACAGGCTTGAAAGCCTAATTTCCTCTTCTGACCTCATGTTGAACAGAAAATACTGTTTGTAATGTGCATCTGCCATTTGTAAGGGTCTATTTCAGTCAGAAGTGATGGAGAGAGAGCAGGTGGGGTCACTGGACAGCTGTAGAGCATGAGGCTTCGTTATTTAGGCTTACTGCCCGCACACATATACACGCACACACCATTAAAGGATGCACACCTCGGCGACAGAAAGTGGTCAGAAAAACACTACGGCTGTGTTTGAAAACCAAGGTCACGGGCTTCATGAACAGTGTTTTTGTCTGAAAGCAACTCCTAATGAAATGTTGTGTTTAATGATCTAAAACACATCCAAGTGATGCTTAAACAATTACTTTGTGACTACAATACACATTTCTCTGTACCACTGTCAAAGGTTGTCAAAAATGTAGACCGCATAAAAAAAAATAATAAAAAAAGGGTATTCTTTGAGCCATTATTTTTTATTCTTTTCACAAATGTGCCAAATTGCGTGCACAATGTCACAGAAGCTTAGATGTTTCAATAGACGGAATCTCAAGCTAATACTGGTTCTTTCTTACCATATTCAATCTTAAATTCAACTTATATTGCTCAATTACATGAGATGACCACCTACAGCCAGTGGAGCAAGCTAACCACAGTGCTACGAATATTAATCTATAGTGTTTAAAAAGCAGACAGACAACAGTCCAGCAAATACAAAGGATTTTCCCAGAATGGTAGCATTGAGTCATTATAAAGATGTTTAGAAATTTGTCTGAAAGGGCAGGAAACAAGTTCTGTAGTCTGTATATACACTGTCACTGTCCTTCTGTGTCTGTCTCATATCAAAGACCACTCAGTATTAATAGATAATACTCATTCTCTCAGCACACTCGGTCACTGATAATAACCCAGTTTACTTCCAGTAAAGAGAAACGTAATACAGTGGGATTCTGAGTTCACTATAAATTATAAACAATTCATTTGAATCACATGCTTTTCACCATTCAAAAAGTCAAAATATTCAAACGAACAGAGTTAAACATGAGAATGAAAAAAAGTGAGATAAAATGCATCCATATAACTTACTGTAGAAGTAACAATCGTTTCAGATGCCTCACTGCATGGGAAAAATGAACTATATTCAATCACGAAAGGGTTAAATGCAGAGTAAAACTTGGGACAGATTCATTTGCTGCGCTTCAGAATAGATGTATCGCTGTAGAGAAGGTCAGGGAGCGAACAAGCAACGGGAAGAGGGGAGGACAGCAAGGGCCATGTGGCACACACATAAATGTGTGCACACACATACACTCTCCCCTTCACTGTCAGTGCACCCCCTCTACAGGAGTACTGTAAGGCAGCTAAAGCTCCATGTGAAGGCAGACATCAGAGGTATTCAAATATAGCACGGTGCTTTCCCACCATAGCCACCCCATAGCATGCAGGCCTCAGACTGACAAGGAGGAGAGGAGTGGAAAAGTGATACCATGATATGAATGCACAAGGACAAAGTGAAGTCTGACACACTGACGTGATGTGTGGATGAGGTAAAGCATGAATTCAGATCACAGTAACATGTGAATGGAATAAAACACTTCAGGTATAGAAGCTTAGATGAAGACAAGAAGCTAACACAAAAATATCACAGATATAGCATGCAGAATAAATGATATTATCAGCATATCAATCTAAGTGAAAAGTAGTGACATTTACACATGGTTAAAAAAAGAAAAGCATCTCAAATGTTTCTCCTGTGTTTCATTTTTGTAACACCACAGTTCAAATCACTGAATTCAGGTGTTCAAATCACTTCCATAACCATAGGTTCATAAAGATCAAGCACCTATAAAGTCAGGTGACTTCAAGGGTGATATTGTGATACTGCACAGGTGACAGCCCAAGTTCATTTGTGAATATTTATAATTTTTTTTACAATGTGCGGGATCCTCTGATGGTTTTGGTCGATAATTGCATTATAAGTGCCATTAAACGTTCACGCGTATTTGTAAAGTATGAATGCATACTTTCAGAAAAATTTTGGAGCACCTACTGCACACCCAACCCTAAACCTACCCACTTCTGAACAACATAAATAAGCAGGCATATAAAAAAAGTAGTCACATATATTTATTGCAAAAACAACCATATAAACGGATACAAACAAGTCATGTGGCATTCAAAGTCCTTTGAAGCCATACAATGTCTTTATATGAAGAATAGAATAATTTCATTAAGGATTCAATAGCTGAAAACTATCAGGCTCCCATTCGCTGATATCCTCCAAGCATCAGAGCAATACAGAGAGATCTCTATGGCTGACATGCACGAGGGAACAGTGGGCGGGAAGAACTAGCTCATTTGCATTGAAGGAACAGGCAACAAAAACAGCTACAGTGTGCTCAGAGTTGAAAATTCCCATGTTCAGAAAGGTATAATAAATAATCTGATGGGTATTTTGAGCTGAAACTTTAGACACATTCTAGAGACACAAAAGACTTACCTTAAAACTTGAAAAAGGGGTAAAATAGGTGATAGGTCCTTTTAAAACAATGGACCCAGCGCATCATAAAATGATGCCAAAGGGGTACCCCGAGTTGGGAGTGAAAAATGTGTTGTATTTTAAAAAGGTAGAAACTCTTTGGAAAAACAGCAACTCAGCCACAAAGAGGTAGGCCATGTTAGGAAGAGGAGTCAGCGCATGCAGATGCACACATTTCAAAGAAGCCACCAACTTTCTGCAGATTCAAAAACTACTGAGAGCTCCAAACTGCATGTGGCCTTTAGATTAGTCAAAGAACATTGCATAAAGAGCTTCATGGAACAAGTTTTCATGTCAGAGCAGCTACTGTACATCTACTGTTCTCTGGAGTGACGAAACATGCATCTCTGTCTGGCAATCTGATGAATGAGTCTGGGTTTGGCAGTTGACAGGTGTAAAGTTTAGAGGAAAGGGATTATGGTTTGGGGTTGTTTTCCAGAGGTTGGACTTGGCCCCATAGATGCAGTCAAAGAAATGCTTAATGCTTCAGCATACCAAGAGGTTTTATAAAGTTATGCTCCTACCTTTGTGGAAACAGTTTAGGGATGGCAATGGAGACTGGGAGCCATGCCTTCTCATCCAAAATCTGTTTTGACTTCACAAATGTACTAGTTATAATGCTCCTAAACCTTGTGGAAAGACTTCTTAGAAGACTTACAGCTGTTAAAGCCGCAAAGGGTGGGCTAACTCCAAACCCTATAGATTAAGATTAAGGTTTAAAAAAAAGAAGAAGTTGCAATCGTATGCAAATAGAAGTGGAAAGAGGAGCCAAAGAAGAAAAGCGTTGATTGGTATGCAATGAAGAAAATTGTTTGAATTTTCCTTAACTGAGATTGTGCAAACAGTGACAGAAATGAACTTTTTTTTAACTTGCCAGCTAATTTGGGAACTTGTAATATGCTTCAGCTTTGACTTCAAACAAGTGCATCAGTTAGGCCTACAAACACATGCAGATACAGCCTAAATGTAACTTTTAAACTTTTTACTGATTGTAATTAAATATTCTTATTTTGCAGAATTGCACTTGCATAAAATCTACATTACAATGTTTAAAAACATACAGTACTTAAGCCTAAATGGTCAGTAATTTGTTTCCTTAAATGTTTTGTTATCGTCAAATTGCTATATTTTTTAAAATAGACATAATTTGGCTCTATTGTGGTTCAATATTGATTAAAATAGTCTTAAATGAGAATCATGATAAAATCAATTTTAAAAAAATTGTGACGTTAAATATTTTCCATACAGACCCTTAATTTGCAGTCATTTATTTCTTTTTTTGCAACATATTTCTGTAAATGCATAACTGTCAGTGAGCAGACTTGACAAAGTGGGATGATAGTCTGCCTTTTGCCTACAGTGGATATTGGCTGATTAATTGGGTAATATACAGCATACTGTAGTTCTAAATCACTAAGCTGGAGTTAACTGCTTAAAGAAATACTATTTCTTTCTGCTCCCTCTTAGATCAAAGCAAATGCATAACACATTGTGAAAGGAAGGTGTTCAAACCGTTTCCTCTCTAAACAAAACCAATCTGCTGTGTAAACTAAACAGAGAGAGATCTCTGGAGTAAAAGTGATGACAGTGTGCAGACAGAGCCTAGGTGTCAGAGTGAGAAAGCAGATCACGTCTGTTTAAGATTACTGCATTTCTGTAAGAATGAGGAGTAAAGAGGAGGAGCAAGTCAGTGCATGACAGATAATAACAAAGAAAGAGAGAGAGAGATTAGAGCAAAGATCCTCACCTGAAAAAGTCCAGAGCTCCACCTAGTGCCTCTTCTAAAACCCTCTCTCACACACACACACACCCACACGCAGGTTTACAAATATTTGTATTTTCTTTTCCTTATTATCCTCATAATGCACTTCTGTAATAAAGTCAAGTAAACAATTCCTAAATAACCTTTTAGGAAAGTTAACTTTGGACTGAATTAGTCAACAGCTAGGGCATTTATCCAACAATTTACAACATACTTGAACTCTTGAATGTGTGTTTATTCACACATTTAGCTATATCTATCCGCTGAACTAAGAAATAGAAGACAAAACTACCCAATGGGGACAACCCGAAGAGAAGAAATCATTTGTTGTTGTAACCTTTTTGTATTTCTTTAAAGGTTTCAAATGACATTACTTTTTACAAACGACAAAGCTAAAAAGCATTTCCTCATTTAGATAAGTACTGTAAATGTATGATTATATACATGCCATTACAGTGATAACGACTTAATTCAGCTGGGCAAAATCCAAGACATATCAGTAGAGTCCAGTTTTGCACATATATGTCTCTCCAACACTGACTTGAGTTTTTGTACTTAAACTTTCAAATGTGGCAAGTGGCAGGAATTTTCCAGTAACTCTGATTAATCTCATTCATTTCAAAATCAAAAAGGTCCAAATGCATTTTAGGCAGTGTTGCATCCATCATGGAACTTATGTATAGGCAGTATAGCTAAAATTAAAAAAAATCTCAAGGATATGTTTCGTATCATTGATATTAAAATGAGTTAAATTTAGTCTGCATTTATTTTGGAAATCTTATGACCTTAAACTGGTAAGATGACATGTCTTTTTTTTTTTTTTTTTTTTTACAAGCTCCTCAACACCTGCAGGCATGAAACGTATTTCCACAGCCTTTGTCTATTAAAGCCTGCTGGTTTTTATTTGAAGGACTGTTTTTGCCAGGATAAATTAAAAGGATGTGAGGTTTACACAAGCTCCAGAGTGTTTCACTTCCTTTCAGTGACGCATGAAACCACTGCTCAAGCAATGTTCAAGATTGGTCAAGTCAAATTTTAATGACCTCACGTCAACATTAAACACTGGCATCACCATTATCCAATGCTTTTTGATTGCTGACTTCTCACAAGTGTCATTTTTGCTGTGTGTATCAAAATACTGAGTAAAAAGCAGTATGTGCATGTATAAACATATAAATGCTTATGTTAAAACAAAAATGGAAAAGAGCTTTGCTGCAAGAGCTGCATATTGGGGCCCTGAATCATGCTTCTTTTTTATGTTATGTTTGAATGAGCACAGGCAATGAGTTACTGGCTGCAGTTTACTTAACAGTCAATGGTGTCACTAACAGTACACATTTCTGGATTCTACATAAAGCCCCTTAAAAAAAGAAATACCAAACACTGAGTGAACACAATTTCACTGACTTATAAAATGCCACAAACATTTATCAGCACCATGAAATAAGTAGGATACTCTGCTTTATGCTCTTTGCTAAAAGCAGGTCAGCTTCACACAATTCAAAATACAATAACGACTATGTATCTTGGCAGAAAACCTGAATAGGCAGTTCTCTGTGTTGCTAGTAGAAAAAAACAGAAATGCATCATTTGACAAACCAAGTCTGGCTGATGATGCATATTTATATGAGAGAGGGAACAATTAGGAGTTAAACTCTAACAAACAAACCCACCACAATATTCCAAAACCCTTTGTGTACACGCACGCACGCACGCACGCACGCACGCACACACACACACACACAGACCAATGGGGAAAAAAAAAACATGCTTATATATGGCTTGTTATAATAAGCAAAACCAGATGAGGTTCTGAGGCATAATTCAATCATTGATGACATATTTAACAAAAATAAGCCAAAGATTTCTACTGGACTCTGCTACACTGACCACTCAAATGAACACAGACACATATGCCAAGCAAAAGCTAAAACACAGATCAAAGAAATGATGATAAAGATACAGATTTGTGGAAAAGCACTATCTGCATAACATCTTCAAGTCAAGATTAGAAAAGCAAAATGTGACAGAAGGGAGGCAAAGAGAAAGGAATGATAAGTTAAGCATTTTACCTCTCAACATGCTCTCTCTCTTTAGCATCTCTCCCTTTTCACATGGACACCAGACCAGAGTGAAATCTAGAAGCTTTTAGACCATATACAACTGACAGAGACAATCCATCCCGTAAAGACTGGGGAAGAAGTCACTGTAGAGACAAGCAATGCCAAGTGGGATGGTCTGGGAAGGACAGGACAGCCCAGTGAACCAAGAAACACGTGACAGGACAATGTGCCCAAAACCATGATGTGGTTTCACACCAGAGAAGCCTTGCTACAACAGTGCTTTTGTTAGAGGTTGACGGTTTATGACTTTTAAGGTAAAAGAAAATCTGGAACAGAGCTTTTGGGTTTCAGTGGGTAGTATGCATTTACTCACAAACAAACCTTGCCAAAGCCACAACGGCTGACCCAATCCAGGGGAACAAAGAGATAACAAAAAGCTGGCCAATTCATCAAGAACTCCAATGAATGGAGATAACAGTTCATTAGAGGGCTGCAATGTGGATCGAGGCACGAATCAAGATGAAAAACTTTTAATGAGGGTAACAAGTGGGTCACGGTAGGAGAACATAACATGGAATGATGCCAGTTGGTCCATCTGGCCAGACAGACGATCAATGTAGTCTCTTTATTCGTTAGGACATCTGCATCTTCCTGTGTCAGCAATGAACTGAAAAATCAGTGCCAAAGATAACCAGATCTTATCTGTGAACAAGAAAACCTGACGTTTATTAATAATAAAAAAAAACTCTCCCCAGTATGATGTATTTAAAACAATATAATAACTGCACCTCAAAATGTTGAAAAATTTAACAGTAAAATGTAACATTAGATACATTTTAGACAGAGCCACGGTATTAAACTTCCTCTCATGTTTTTTTGTTTTTGCATTTAATGAATAACCAATGACCACAGATTAGGTTCATCCCTTTTTGCTAGAAGAAAAAAAAAAAGCCACCTACAAATTGGAAGGCCTAAATGGAAGTTTCATTTTTTTGGTGAGCCATCCTGTTAATCTGAGCAATTTACTAGTGTTAACTTAAAAGAGGTACATAAAATCTATACAGAGTTTGACAGTATTGTATAGTGAAGTGGAAATCAAACAACTTGAAAGAGGAATCAAGTTGAATGTGGTATCCCTGGGTCTCTGTGTAAATGTTTTCAAAAGGCCAACCATTAGCAACAGACATTTGTATCCTCCAGTCTTCCTTCCATGTCTCTCCTCAGGCAATTATTCCATCTTTACTACTCATCCATCAAACAAAACTTGGAAACTTATCTCCACTACTGCATTATGTTTGACAGATACATTGCCCAAAGTTAATGCATGATTTTTTGATAAGCATCACTGGGAAAAAGACAGTGGCCATATATAAAGCTTTAACAAAAAGTGGCCCATTTTTAATGGTCATATTGAGAAACATGCAACAAAAATGCGTAAAAGAATCTACTAGTGGCATTTTCACTAAATGTTAAGAGACCTTTAAACAGCAAAGTATACTAAATTAATATGCATTTAGAGGTATATTTACACAACTACATCATTTACTTGCACTCATTTTTTTTACACAAAAGTTTAACTTGGAAACTATGCAAATCTTTATGCATGAGCATCTGGAGACACAACACTTGTGTCACACAGAAACATTTTCTTACACATGGAATACTGGAACTGGATGTTTCTTTAGGTAAATGTGTATTTACCATATAATAAAACTGAAGGTCTACATTGAAGGGGTGGGGGACAATATCAATATCCCATAGTATCACAATATTTTTTCAATGGAATATTGATACATGGACACACAATTTCGCACCATTCATTCATTTTTTTTTCCGGCTTAGTCCTTTTATTCATTAGAAGTCGCCATAGCAGAATGAACCGCCAACTTATCCAGCATATGTTTTATGCAGCAAATGCCCTTTTAGCTGCAACCCATCACTGGGAAACACCCATACACTCATTCACACACATCCACTATGGACAACTTCGCTTACCCAATTCACCTATAGCACGTCTTTGAACTTGTGGAGGAAACCAGAGCACACGGAGGAAACCCACACGAACACGGGGAGAACATGCAAACACCACACAGAAATGCAAACTGACCCAGCCCGAGGCTCGAACCAGCGACCTTCTTGCTGTGAGGCGACAGCGCTACCCACTGTGCCACAAAAAAGTATGATCTGAATATTCTAAATAATTTCCATATTTAGCCTTTAGATAATGTTAGGTGTCTGCATTAAAAATAAAGTTATAATACAGATTTAAGCACTTGTATTTAATTTAAGAATCCAATGTATTTTACAGTGTTCCTAAAACATTTTTAGTAAAAAATGACATGGTTGTAAACATTTAATTTTAATCATTAAAAAACAAACAAACAAAAAAACAACGAAAACAAAACAATACCGATTCTGAAAACAATATTGATTTTATAGCGTCCTAAATAATATAACAAACTACTACCCAGTGCTAATTCAATGTGTCTAAATAAGAATGAAATCCGGCACAACAATATGTATTTGCACAGTCTGATCTTTAGTGAAAACACTGCAAATCACCCAAATCTGTATGCATAGTAGGCCTAGTAGATCACCTCATATCATTCACTGTGTTGTGCCAACATAATGCAAAATTAATTGTTTCTAGCTTTAAGGGCATAATATGAAGTCTTACAGACATTTTTGTATCACACAACATAATCTGTGAGCTCTTGAACATGGGCTTGACACTGTTGGGATTCTACTACATATTACTGTAATAGCAAATAAGACCTTGCTTTATGTTAAAGAAAAAGGTTTTATACATGATGATGTGGTTCTCTGTTACTCTATATAAAAACATATGCAATTTTACATGGACTAACTTGGGTGGAGGTTTGATCTCCCTCCAGATCTGGCTTTTTGCACTCTTACGAAGAAAATTCTGAGGGGAGGCTTAATTGAAAAATCATGTTGTTTCGCTCTCTTTCTCTCACTCAACCACAGGCTGAACCCATCACCTCTGCAAAAAATAAAAAAATAAAACAGCCTCTTTTGCTCTGTGACAGCCACTGCTCTTAGGACATTTTGTACAATACTTTACAGCTGACAAGCCCAAATAAATCAAATCACCAACTTCTGATCCATCCAACAAAATAAATATGAAAAATAGCATTTTGGAGAGCATCATCCATCCACAACGATTTATGTGTGTGTCTAGAAATCAACTATTTTTCTGAAGTGTGTGCTCGTGATGTAAAGGGATTGCTAGATAACCTCAAGTGCATAAAAAAATAATAATAATAATACCAATAAAAGGTACCATGTTTCTTGGTTAACCAAGTTCTTTGGCATCATTGACATATTGCAAACAACAAAATCTGCTAATAAAATTACTTCGTAGAACTTGCCAAAGGCGAATGATTTTCCTAAAAGCATAAGCAGGGCTAAACTTTGTAGCCAGGAAAAACTGTTTCTGCATATTCCATGTTAAATGACTAACCAAAAGCTATTTCAAAACCACACATAGTTTAACAACTGTCTGGAGTTGTTAATTTCCATCAAGTGGGCACCAATGCTTTAAACAAATGCAATTACATAGATTTAAAGCTCCTCAAAGCATCACAGATTGAAGCAGCCAAACAGCTGACGGTGCACATTTAAAAACCAACCTAAAAGCTCTGCTGACTCTAAATGAAGACACGACAGCAGCAATAGGAACAAGCGGATGGAAAACAAAGATATTAGCCCTTCTAACCTCTAAACAGATGTGCTTTTCTAATGTGACCCACTTACACAAATACGCATGCATTTGAACAAGCAAATAAGTCAAGAACAATAAGTCGTGACCCCCATTAGTGGACAATGTCTTCATTAGACCTTAGAAACAGATTTTTTCCCAGCATGCTCCAGGTTTCTGTGGCCCTCTGCCAGAGAACATCTGGGATTCTCATGTGAGCACTGAGCATACATGTTTAACTGCGTGCAGAAGGTATGTCAGTGTGTACATAATATGGTGCTAAGTCAGTCCGTGGTTAGGAGCTCGTGTGTACATGTGTGTTTATATTCTGGAGTGAGTCAGAAAAGTTCTCAACTCATAATTATGATACATCAGTCTCACTAAACTATGAAAACATGCACTCCAAATTAAAGCTTTAAAAAGGTCGTATCATGAGGAATTACATTTTCCTTGAACTTTCCCAGAAGAGTTGAAGCTACTATAAAAACATCCTGTACCTTTCAAAAATAAAATAAAAAATAAATTAAAATAAAAAAATATTAAAGATTAAATAAAAAAAATAAATAAATAAAATAAAAATATATAAAATATTGCCTTTGGATAAACTATGATCTGTAACGTATAATAAGCTCCAAAAATTATATTAGTTGTGGCTCAAATGCTATTCAGAACATGTATCATTATTACACATTTAAATCTCTCATTAGTAAACCACATCTGCATGTTGCCATTTTGAACAAGTCCTACACAAGTTCCTAAACTTCCCAAACCTTAAATCCTAGTAAAAACTTTTAATGGAGAAACCAAAGACAAAAACACACATACCAAGCCATGACCTATATTATCTACCAGCAAAATGCAAAATCCAGGTGTTTGTGCAACAGTACACTGAGATGCCGTTTCCCAATATTTTCTCAACAGAAAGGGCCGTGCCTCAGGAGCCCCAGCTGCTCTTCATCCCAGCGCAGGGGGGAGATTTGGGGGCCCACACTGGTTCACACTGCATTCAGTTCCCTTTAACAATGATGTCAGTCCTGCACTTATGCAACAGGGTCAGCCGTTACTCAGAGAGAAAGCAGGAAAGTCTACTGGGAAGTTCAGCTAAGAAAAAACTAAGGGGCTCTAGAAAGGGAACATCAAGCATTTAAATGTTCTATATTAATTATATGTTAAAACTATGCATTTATTATATGATTGCAGAAAGACCTTTTTTATCTGCAACTTTACATACGTTTTTTTTAGACACACATACAGGAAACTAGTTATTATTAGTACATTTTGTTTAACATGGCTCTTCCGAGAGTTGTTTTGAATGCTTGGTTCAGTAGCTAGATGGATGCTAGGAAACTGATGTACTGTCTTCCTGTCAAATGATTAAAACAATGACAGCCTATGTGAAGGAAATCACCATATCAATCAATGGTAACACAAGAAGCACTGTTGGTGAAATGAAAACAACAGTGTCTCATGCTGCACAGGCCAGAGCAGAACCAAAGTTGCTATTATCTTGTTCAGAGAGCTGATGCTTATTCTGATTAATGAGCAGTTGCTTCAGAAGGTCCTGAGGTTTATGTCTGCTGAATTATGGGTATGAGTGTTACTCTGCCAACCTCAGCTCATGGCCATACCCACCATTATGCAGACCTATACACAGTGAAATTTGTGTAAACGGAACTAAATGAAACTAACATATTATTATATTTTTGCAAGATAGTTTAGGATGGATATTTTTAAGGTAGGGCGGCAAGGTGGCTCAGTGATTAGCACTGTCGCCTCACAGCAATAAGGTCGCTGGTTCAAGTCACGTCTGAACCCGTTGGCATTTCTGTGTGGAGTTTGCATGTTCTCCCTGTGTTTGCATGGGTGTCCTCTGGGTGCTTTGGTTTCCCCCACAGTCCAAAGACATGCAGTATAAGTGAATTGGATGAACTAAATTGTTTGTAGTGTATGTGTGGTTGTGTAAGTGTTAGAGTGAGTGGGTGTATGACAGAATAGTTGGCGGTTCATTCTACTGTGGTGACCCCTGATATATAAGGGACTAAGCCGAAGGAAAATTAACGAATGAATTTAAGGTAAACATTAGCAAATGCAATATTTGCAATTCGCAAAACAAACGGTAGCACTAAAAAAAAAAAAAAAAAAATTAAACCAATATATATATATATAAATATAAATAATTCAATTTATATTCATATTTATTTATTCATTCATTCTCTTTTCTGCTTACTCCCTTTATTAATCAGGGGTTGCCAGAGCTAAATGAACCACCCACTTATCCAGCATATGTTTTACGCAGTGGATGCCCTTCCAGCCACAACCCAGCACTGGGAAACACATACACTACAGACAATTTATCTTATTCAATTCACCTATAGCGCATGTCTTTGGACTGTGGGGGAAACCGGAGCACCCGGAGGAAACCCACATGAACACTGGGAGAACATGCAAACTCCACACAGAAACGCCAACTGACTCAGCCGGGGCTCAAACCAGCAACCTTCTTGCTGTGAGGCGACATTTCTACTCAGTGAGCCACCATGTCTTCCATTTACATTTAACTTTTTTTTTATTTATCCCTAAATAAACAAACAAAAAATCCTCCCAGTCTGATTTGCTAAGTCAAATTATTTTTTTTATTAAACAATTAATACAAATTGTATCTATATTTGAAGCAAAACTTATACATTTCAACAATCCTGACTCAGGAACCACAGACAAAAAGTAGGGCTGTCCATAAACCTACTAGACAAGATATCCTGTTCTCTAATCCTCTACATTCTCCTTCCACTGACTGATGTTGCAGAAATATAACAGTGTATGGAAAGACAGCTTTGTTATGAAACATATGAGCAATGACCAGTCACGAGGCAAAGCTCCCCTGATCATCACCATGATGAAGACATACATGTATGGACAGCATGATCTTGACAGCATGACTAGTTTCAGAACGAAAAATGAGCTCTGCTGGATAACATATGCTGGATAAGTTGGCGGTTCATTCCGCTGTGGCAACCCCAGATTAATAAAGTCGAAAAAAGAAAATGTATGTACAGTCGTGGCCAAAAGTTGAGAATTACATAAATATTGGAAATTGGAAAAAGTTGCTGCTTAAGTTTTTATAATAGCAATGTGCATATACTCCAGAATGTTATGAAGAGTGATCAGATGAATTGCATAGTCCTTCTTTGCCATGAAGATGAACTTAATCCTGAAAATAACTTTCCACTGCATTTCATTGCTGTCATTAAAGGACCTGCTGAGATCATTTCAGTAATCGTATTGTTAAAGCAGTTTAGCAGCAAACTTTGTGAAAACTAATATTTGTGTCATTCTCAAAACTTTTGGCCACGACTGTATGTATGTATGGCCAAAAGGTTTGAGAATGACACGAATATTCGTTTTTACAAAGTTTGCTGCTAAACTGCTTTTAGATCTTTGTTTCAGTTGTTTCTGTGATGTACTGAAATATAATTACAAGCACTTCACACGTTTCAAAGGCTTTTATTGAAAATTATATGACATTTATGCAAAGAGTCAGTATTTGCAGTGTTGGCCCTTCTTTTTCAGGGCCTCTGCAATTTGACTGGGCATGATCTCTATCAACTTCTGGGCCAAATCCTGACTGATAGCAACCCATTCTTTCATAATCACTTCTTGGAGTTTGTCAGAATTAGTGGGTTTTTGTTTGCCCACCTGCCTCTTGAGGATTGACCACAAGTTCTCAATGGGATTAAGATTAAGACCCAAACTTTCAACGTTTTTGTCCCTGAGCCACTTAGATATCACTTTTGCCTTATGGCATGGTGCTCCATCGTGCTGGAAAATGCATTGTTCTTCACCAAACTGCTGTTGGATTGTTGGAAGAAGTTGCTGTTGGAGGATGTTTTGGTACCATTCTTTATTCATGGCTGTGTTTTTGGGCAAAATTGTGAGTGAGCCCACTCCCTTGGATGAGAAGCAACCCCACACATAAATGGTCTCAGGATGCTTTACTGTTGGCATGACACAGGAACGATAGTAGCGTTTACCTTTTCTTCTCCGGACAAGCCTTTTTCCAGATGCCCCAAACAATGGCAAAGGGGCTTCATCTGAGAATATGACTTTGCCCCAGTGCTCAGCAGTCCGTTTGCCATACTTTTTGCAGAAGATCAATCTGTCCCTTTTTTTTTTTTTTTTTGAGAGAAGTGGCTTCTTTGCTGCCCTTCTTGACATCAGGCCATCTTCCAAAAGTCTTCGCTTCATTGTGCAGATGCATTCACACCTGCCTGCTGCCATTCCTGAGCAAGCTCTGCACTGGTGGCACTCCGATCCCACAGCTGAATCCTCTTTAGGAGACGATCCTGGCGCTTGCTGGACTTTCTTGGACATCCTGGAGCCTTCTTAACAAGAATTTAACCTTTCCCTGAAGTTCTTGATGATCCTATAAATTGTTAATTTAGGTGCAATCTTAGTAGCCACAATATCCTTGCCTGTGAAGCCATTTTTATGCAACGCAATAATAGCTGCATGCGTTTCTTTGCAGGCCACCATGGTTAACAATGGAAGAACAATTATTTCAAGCATCACCCTCCTTTTAACATGTCAAATCTGCCATTCTAACCCAATCAGCCTGACATAATGATCTCCAGTCTTGTGCTCGTCAACATTCTCACCTGAGTTAACAAGACGATTACTGAATGGATCTCAGCAGGTCCTTTAATGATGGCAATGAATTGCAGTGGAAAGTTTTTTCAGGATTAAGTTAATTTTCATGGAAAAGAAGGACTATGCAGATAATCTGATCACTCTTCATAACATTCTGGAGCATATGCAAATTGCTATTATAAAAACTTAAGCAGCAACTTTTCCAATATTTATGTAATTCTCAAAACCTTTGGCCACGACTGTATGTATGCATGTATGTTTGTATGTGTAGTCCAATCAAATCAAGAGAATCAATCTTTAAGTGTGAGAGCACCCTTAATCTATTTGCAGTATAATTATATTTTTACATATAGTTTGCTTAAAAAGAATCAAACCCAGTTAAAATGAACCAACTGAAAGAGATCTTAGTGCTTTGTGTTCATAATATAGTGAAGTCAAAAGAAGAAGAAAAGAAAAAAAGCCTTTTCTCTCTCCCCCTCTCTTCAGAATCAACATAATCTCAGAGCCTTTCTTGTTCAAAAGCACTTACAGTATGTTTTGGAAAAGGCTAAAGAAGCACTTATGTTCTTATGTGTTGAGGATAATAAAGTTGCATGTTGTTTTCAGCAATGACAAAATGGTACAGCAAGCCTGCAGGTCCAAACAAAATGCAAAAAAACACCACAAATGCATTACTTCACATATCATGAAGAAATCAAACCTCAAATAAACCATACAAACAACCTCTGGACAGCTTTTGGGTTCGTTTAGGATGGTTTGAAATCACTTGTTCTCACACATACAACTCTGAACCTCCCGTAGAGTGTTTGGAGGCTCAAACATGTGGAAACATCCTTAAATAGAACTATATTAAGTGTCAATTGTCTCTGCTTCAACCAACACCAATCTCTTAGCTCTTTACTCTCTCTCTGATTTAAGATCTATGCTATTAGCTGCCAGCATTATAAAAGCCATTAAACTCAAGATTTTAAAGGGCAAGCAGGAAATCATTAAATCAGAAGGGCCTCCAAATGGAACCCAGACACACCCTGATGTGAGGTTTTCTTTCTTCTTCTGGCATGTTTATTTAATGCTTTTAGACTCATCCCTGCTTTCATCCCTGTACTGTGCATGCATTAATTTACTTTCCGGTTCTTAGAAATGTTCCCGCTATATGTTGAGAAAACAAGTTTGTAAATGGACCAACAGTGAGGTTTAGTTGTTGCTGTAAGTTACACAGGAGTATAAAGTTGCAAATGCAAACAAGAACATAGATTGGGAGATGTGCCAAAACAACAACTGAGTAAACATTCCATGTCCTTGAGAAAAAAGCAATTTTTAAAAATGCTGTCAAAATGGAGAGCATCTAAATCAACTGCTTTACAATGTCCTCCACAATTTTGGCCGAATTGGTTACATGAAACGTTTGAGAGCATTTTCAAAAAGATATATTTTCATTGTCTAAAAACTTCATCTCAGCATGGAGAGTGTTAGAGAACAGAGAGAGCATAAAAGGATAGTTCACACAAAATTTTTTATTTTCTCTCTATTTACTCACCATGAAGAGTTTTTTTTATTTTTATTCTGAACACTAAGGAGGACATTTTAAGGAAAGCTGAAAACTGGCAACCATTGGCTTCCATAGCAGTAAAAATAAATACATGAAAGTCATTGGTTACAGGTTCCCAGCTTTCCTCAAACCATCTTCTTTTCTGGTCAAAAGAATAAAGTTAAACAGGTTTGGAACAAGTCGAGGGTGAGTAAATGATGACAGAATTTTAGCTTTGGGTTAACTCTCTATGTAAACAAAAATGAATTATTATGGACATGGCCTTAGTCATTTTGCAGACCTGTGTAAACAGAGACGGTTTTCACAACTCGTCATTTGTACATGAACTCTTTACATTTTTAGTAAACATCACTGTTGTGTAATTGTACAATAAAACAAATAGCACAGAAAATATATGAAATGCATGGAAAACCATGGAATTTGCTCCTTACCTCATATAATATGCAAAATATGTTTTGAGAATTCAAATGTATGGGTAAGAGATTATACATTTATTACTGTTTGGTTTACAGCAAGGGCTCATTGACGGGGCGGATCACTATTGTATGTGAAATTAGTCAACTTTTCTAATGAAATCTTTTTATTTTTATTTTTTATTAAAGAAAGATTAAGATACTTCGCTTAAACAAGTAAAGTGTTTATGTAAAATCCATATCAAGATTTTGGATTCAATTTATTTGAACGTAAAAGTCCATCTTTTCACAGTTTTTATTGAAGTACATGTCTCTCTGGGGACGTCACAAACCTGCTCACCTAAATACTTATTTAAATGCTGTTTGAAATAGTTTGATGGTCTCTATCATGTCAAACCACAGAACAACTTCCCATAACCAAATCAAGCCAACACCCACATGTAAAAAGTTGTTTCTGGCAGAGCTAGACATAAAAAAGGAACCACAAAAGCCATAAGGCTGCATCACTGGTGGTGCTATATTACATCAATGCAAATAAGACCGAATCATAAACTTTTTCAGTCCATTGCGACAAAGGCTTGTGTTGTTTTGTTACTCTGTGTTAAACGTGAATGGGGAAGAACAAAAACTACAAATAAAAAAACTTTTACATAGACTTGTTGATAACTTGTATTGTAACATTTAGAAGTCTGAGTGCACGCAAATTGCCAAATCTGTATCAGGTGTCCCATTAATTTTCTCTGCTTCTGTGGGCACTGGACAGCATCTCCCCGGGAGCGCGCTTAATGCTCGCTCTCCAGCGGGGAAAGGTAGTGTATCAAGTAACGGGGATCAACCCTTCCTTTAATCACAATGAAAGAACAACAAACCACTGGGTTTGCTTTATGTAGTGTTTCGAAACATCGCCGTATTACTATCTCACGGATACACTTAATACTTTAGCTCAGAGTTTACTTTACACACATTTTAGCACAACCATCACTCAATTACTGACGCACGGGAGCGCGCATCCTGTCCGCCGTAACACACCAGAAACCTTGATGTAAAATCTACAAACTTTTAAAATATTAAAGCCAAACTCTTTAACTATAGCGTATGAAGTCAAACTAATTAAATAAAAACACAAAGCGATTAAAAAAACATCTCTTGGAAACCAATGGACAAAAACAAATGGACAAAAACAAACTACCAACAGGTTTGAGAACAAGCAGCTTAGACTCATTAACACTGTTTAATAAGTGCTCAAGCGTATTTAAACAAAGATCTTGTTATTTTTCGTTTAATGTCCCAAAAGCTGCTAAAAACAAGACACTACTTTTGGAATTACGCACAAGCAAATAATGATTAAAAGGCGTAACATTCAACAAAACGTGCGCATGGAGTTAACTATTTTACCAACTCACCCCAGGGAAACTTGTTGCTGATGTTTAGTAGTTATTTCCCAACTGTAGTTTGTGAATACAAAGGCGTCATCAAAGAATATCTCAACAAACATATCTTGACAAACGAATGAGTTGCGTGAAGAGAACCCCCGCGCGCGTCCGTCTGTCATTCACTCTCTCCAGCGCGCGCCGCCAACTTGCATTTGTCCTCAGCAGCAGCTTCCGGGCGACGTGAGTATAATCTTAAAGGCATAGTGGAGCCACACTAAAATTTACACTAAACATTAAAATTCTATCAACATTAAAAATCTATAACTAATTCTTGACCAACATGGCATTCAAAATGTGTATGACTTTCTTTCTTCTGTGGAGATCTAAAAGAGGCGGAATAAAGACTAACCGTGTTGTTTTCTATGTATAGTCGTTCTACATAATGACAATGAATGTTGGCATTCGTCCCAGCATCCCTTTTTTGTTCATTTGTGGTTAAAGCAACACAAAGGTGGGTAGGTAAATATGAGTAAACCTTCTGATGTCATGAATCTGGATTAAATAAACATATCTTATTCAATTGTTTATGTAAAGTGTAATTCAATGTTCAAATAACGTTTGTGAGAATAAAATAACAATGTCATGTTCTGTCACCATTTAGAATACATATTTATGGAAATGTAAAACAACATACAAATGTTTGAGCTGCACTTATTAAAATATATAAATGATATAATGATATAAGAATAAGTGATCATACTAAATTTAATAGGCCTAATGTTTTAAACGATTAACATCTTGACAAATGGATAAAACCTGGTTGATTTTCCAAATACATATTTGTGAATCTACATTTTAAACAGTGAAAAACAAATATTTTTATTCAAACACAATTTTTGATGAAATGTAGTTATAATAAATGTGTTTGAAAGCAAATCATTTAAAATATATTTAATTTAAAATATTTTATTAAATGTAATTATCTTAATAATTAATTCATTAAATAGATTTTAAAGAATAAAGGTTTTCAAAAACTCTTGACCTGGGATATATTTTAAAATATATATTTGCATATAAATGTTGAAACTGTATTGTAATTGTATTTATTTTACTGAGCTCTACATTTACAATATGTACATTATGCATTTACCATATATTTAAAATATATTTGGACCAGAAGATTATATTTTTTCAGAACATTGTATGTTGTACATTATAAATTATACATTGTTACGCTGAATGAAATTTTAGTGTTTATTTGTTTTTGTTTTTTTTGTTTTTGTTTTTTGTAAATTACAGTAAATTATTTCTGGCACAGACAAAAAAAAAAAAGAAAAAAAAGGCACATTTTCATGTAAGGACAATTTTAAAACTATATGCATTTATATTGTTCAGATGCTTGAAATGCCCTTTTCTTTTGCATGCAACTAACAATCACAATTGAAATTACAAGTTGTAAACCGTAACAGAGATAACAATTGTTCCCTTATCATCAGCCTTTCCATTATTAATTATTTTGAATGAATATACTAACTGTCAGATGCATCCCTGTGGTTTGCAACCAAATTCCCTAAAATACAATTTCAGTTACAGCAATAAAAGACGTCTTTATGTTCACAGAGCTGAAGTTTGAACGTTGAATGAACAATGAACTGAAACAGCACGTCAGCGTAACAAATCTGAAACAGAACAAAAAAAAACATGTGGTTACCATGTATTAGACAATGGACCCTGAAGAACTGAGACACATTACTGGAGCCTTTCCAATATTGGTTACTTGTCATTCATCAGATCTGGAAACTTCACAATGATTCCAAGAAAAAAGCCAGAAGTCGTGAATAAATTGGTGTTGAAGCGTCCGTCCATTCAGTTAATAAGCTACACTGTAAAAATGCTGGCTTCCACACAATGAATTTGTTTTACAAATTGTATTTGTATTAGTTTTTACAAATTTAAGTGTATTGAACATAAAATAATTAAGTTGTCAGCTCATTTTAAAAATTCAAGTCAAGTCAAGTCAAGCTTTATTGTCATTCTGCTACATGTGTGGACATACAGAGGAACGAAATGTCGTGTCTCGCAGGACAACAATGCTACATGGATTAATCATAAATACACACAACACTGGACGTAAGAGCTATTTTAAAAAAACCTATGCATAACTAACATAAATTATAAAATAAAATAAGATAAGATATTTAAACTATACACAAGACAGGCTATACAAGTACTTTTCCATGAGACTGAATAATGTTGTGCAGGATATTGTGCAAAGAAAGGTATCAAAGCAAAACAGGGAACAAAGTTAAAAAAGGTTAAAAAAAAATATGTAGTTTGAACGAACAGTTAACATCATTTTTTTGAGTGTAATGACACTAGAATCGATTGTTGATCATACTGAAAAAAAATGTGATTTGTTCAAACTACTTATATCATTTGAACTGAAACAAGATTGTGTGGAACCCAGCATTTTTACAGTGTAAATATTAATGCTTCAGATATGAAAACATATATTTTTAAGTATTATCTTTGAGTAACAATAAAATCTTCTTTTGGTTTTAAAGATTAAATACAAGACATGTCATTTTACTAATACAAGACCCATTTTGATCCATCTTCTGTAAACCGTCATTTCTCTTGCAGCAGGAGGGAAATTTGATTGCAAATCCATTTGGTATTTTGATACATACAAAACAGATGTGACCTTCCTCGGCAATCTGGCTCTTTATGTCTCATGCAAAATATGCAGAACAGTCTCTGACAATTGTGAACAAATAGGAAAAACGTTTTTGCTGACTGAAACTGGAACCTACAGTGTATAAAAAATGTGTCAAACTTAAATAAAAGCAAACAAAAATAGAAGTTGTGCCACATAAATATGAGCACACTTTCTGATGCCATGAATCTGGATCAAATAAACACATTTTATTCAACTTTTTAGTGCAAATAAGGTGTAATTCAATGTTCAAGTAACGTTTGTGAGAATAAAACGACAATGTCACCTTCTATCATAATTTAGAAAATGTTTATGTAAAAGTAAAACCACAAGCACATTCTTAGCTACACTTATTGACATATATAATTAATATAAGAGTAAGGCATCATACTAAAGTTAATAATGTTTTAAACGATTAACTTCTTGACAAATGGGTAAAACTATAATGGTTGATTTTTAAAATCCATATTTGTTTAAATACATTTTAAACAGTGAATATATATATAATACAATTTTTGGGTGATGCTGAATTGTATTTGTGTTTGGAAGCAAATAATTTATCTTAATAATACTTTAAATAAAAAATTGAAATTGTGCATTTACATCTATCTGAAATAAGAACTAACAATAAAGATAAAAATAAATAAAAATAAAGGGAAATAGAAAAACCTACAGTATACTAATGTTAAATGAAAACTTAAAATTACAATAAACACATTTAAAGCTAATTCATAATATTATCTGTACAGTATATCAATAATACACTTATTGTGATGGTGAGGAATTGAGTTCAAAAGAGAAATTAAATGAAAGCAGTATCATTGGGAAAAAAATAAATTAATAAAATAAGGATGTGTTGGGGCAGTTGTTGTTTTTCAGCCGAAGACTGATCAACAATGCTCTTTTGACTCAGGCTGTTGTGATACCACCAGTGTACCATAGTGGTCAAAGAGGTTCTGTTCATTGTTTACAGCCAACTCTCATATCCTCAGTGTTTGATAAAGAGGCAAATGAATGAAGTAGATGAGTAGAGTAAGACAAACAAGCCACAAATAATCTGCATCAAAAATACCAACCACTATTACAGCATAACATTTGGTAGAATCATTTGTCATTTTTACATAGGTTAACTCATTTAACAATAGTTACTTTAGGCTTAATTATAACACAAGTTCACTAAATCAGTATTATTTCAGTTTTCAGCAGTTGAGTAATATCTTGAAGGAAAATTGCAGTTTCGGATTATGACAAGCAAATGTTATGAAGAGGAGGCCGCTATCAAACAGGGTCAGCTGTGTTAATTATACAAGCTTTATCCCAGCCTTTGTGGATTTGAAGACTATTTTTAGTTGTGAAATTATATGTGGAGATACTGACAAACTGTGGCACAGAATATGTTAATAATTTTATTTAAGTATTTAATATTTACAGTCAATTTATTTGTCAAAAAAATATATATTTTTTGTTTATGCTGAAATGTATTAAAAAGTGTTTGAAAGCAAATAATTTAACTAAATTCAATAAATAAATTAATTTTATAATTTTATTCATTCATTCATTTTCTTTTCGGTTTAGTCCCTTTATTAATCTGGGGTCGCCACAGCGGAATGAACCGCCAACTTATCCAGCATATGTTTTACACAGTGGATGCCCTTCCAGCTGCAACCCATCACTGGGAAACATCCATGCACACCCATTCACACACATACACTACGGACAATTCAGCTTACCCAATTCACCTGTACCGCATGTCTTTGGACTTGTGGGGGAAACCGGAGAACATGCAAACTCCACACAGAAATGCCAACTGACCCAGGTGAGGCTTGAACCAGCAAACTTCTTGCTGTGAGGCGATCGTGCTAACCACTGTGCCACCGTAACGCCCCAATTTTATAATTTATTAATTAAAAAAAATCTTGACCTGGGATAGATTTTAAAATATATGTTTGCATATAAAGGTTGAATTTTTTTTTTTTACTGAGCCTTACAATATGTATTTACTATATATTTAATATATACAATATTTGGGCTAGATTACATTTTTTCCATAAATGGTATTTTGTAAATTCTTATAAATTCTTACGCTGAATGACATTTTAGTGATTTTCTTTTGTAAACCAGAGTAAAAATGACAGTCATTATTTTTGGCACAGAAAAAAGACACATTCTCATTTGTCATGTACAGTATAACAGGTTAGTTTTAAATGAAATCCTGATGTGATTTAGTCATCCTCATGTTGTTCCAAACCCAAAATATTTTCATTCATCTTGGCAACACAAATGATGTTTTATAATGCAATCTACAAAATTTCAACTGAAAGTCAATTTACCCTAAAACTCTAATCCTTCAAAATGTTCAGAAGTCAAAAATCTAAAATCTAGAGGTTTTATCTACAGTTTGTCTTCTCAAGAGACATGATAGCTCTGTAAGAACAGATTTAATTTTGACATATGTGACCCTGGACTACAGAAGCATTTCTATGTTGCATGGGCATATATTTGGCAACAACTAAAATTATATTGTAAGTGTCAAAATAATAGATTTTTTTAATGCCAAAAATCCTTCAGTAAAGATAATGTTCTATGAAGATTTTTTGTAAATCATACATTTTAGATTTTTGATTAGAAATATACATTGCTAAGAACTTAATATGAACTATAAGGTTGATATTCTTAATATTTAGATTTTTTTTAACCCTCAGGTTCCAGATTTTCAAATAATTGTACCTAAACCAAAAATTGCCCAATCATAATAACCCATACAACAA